>JARGXW010000954.1:0-48210 GCA_029204085.1 Mycena sp. CBHHK59/15
GCGGCGGAACTAAAGGAGAACTTCCGCCAATAGAGACCTTGTTCACAAATGGATTGCCTCGCATCATCTGTATTGCGCCGCATGTCGGTCAATTGCTCAGCCTGAGGTTGCCAAACGATACCATGTTCGCTGCAGTAATAAATTCCATCAAGCCCGACTGGACATTGAATGCCTATCCATAGATATAAGGGATAATCGGCCCACGGCGTAATCTGATGTCAGCGTACCTCCATCGCGCCTGTCACAATTTCTTCAAAGCTCGCGATGCCGCTACAATCTTCTCAGTCTTGGAAAATATCCGGGTAAACGAACACACTTTCTCGGGATATAACCGTGGTTCGCCAGAGTGTTCATACCAGCTGACAGAACGATGAGATTGATATAATGCCTCGGGTTCCAGGAAGATACATACGGCATGCTGTCGATAGAAAACAAGGTGAGCGATCGCAGAAAATGTGAAGTGAAGACAGCCTCACGTCCACGCTGATCGTTTGGACCCGGCACAATGAATGGGTGGTTGGCATCCGGAACTTGCTGCAATCCAGTGTTCGTTGGTAGTGGGGGAGAAGTGATCAAGGTGCCCGTTTGTCCGTCTTGCACTTCGATAGCGCGACGCACGGTGGTAGCGGCGGAGACCAGAGTGGGTAGAAGAATGTAGAGTGTCGTAGAGGGCCGCATACTGGGCTCTTCGCACAGTGCACATACGGGACCTCTTTCCTCTTTTATGGCCGGCCGCCATGCAAGAAAGAATCGAGCGCCCAGGGACTGAAGACCCCGTGGCATTCTGGAATAGCGGCAAAAGAGACCAGCTTGTGGCGCACAAACGGCATCGACGTACACACGTACACGCGCGATTGGCGGAGCGTAGCGGTTTGATTCTGATATCTGTTCAAGTCTACCGGGCACACTAGTCCTCATGGTACATGCGGGAGAAGTACGTGGGCCCGTTTTGTGCGCTTTTTCGCACGTTTTGGTAGCCCCGACCTAGGAACGTACTATGTTGTGTTGGTTAATCAGAAACAGAGGCTTAGCGGCCCTTCCATCTTCCGAGAACCCCGACTGCTAGCCGCCACGAACAATATTGCTTCGTTGCATGTGAATAGAAGCCGGAAACCGGTATGCTTGGTTGAAACGTTCACACTTGGAACTTCAGGGGAGGGCCGACTCTGGAGAACTTTTGGGAACCGAAACGATATTCGGTGTGTCTGTGTGGGTGCGGTCATCAAAGAAAAATGAATTAGGCAATTTACGTGTCCGGGCGGCAAATACGATGGGGTTTTCATGTCGCCGAGGTGTGGGGAGAGTTCCTAACTTTGTAAGTGCCGATTCGGCGAAAAGCAACCGACCACTTGATAAGCATTGCACCTGCCAAGAAGGGGTCAGAGAAGTAGAATCTTCATTTAGACAGCTTCGATTGACATTCTCGAAGATATCTTTGTTTCCCATTCATCGGACCTGAAATTGACTGTCGGAGCAACTCGGTATGCTGAGCCGAGGATCAAGCCGAAAAATCCCGCTGCATGCTGGATTCGGAAGGCGAGAAAACATGAATGATTATTCCTCCTACACATTGACAACAGGTACACAGGTAAACCCGAGGCCGGCGCAACTGGTGGTGACATACATGTGGGCAGTTCTAACGACTCGGCATGGAGGATGTAGCCATGCACGAAGATCAAGACCTCCACGGTGAAAGGTTACGGGGCGCGGCGTGCAGAGGACGCGAACGAGGGGCGGAGGGAACGTAAGGCACGCAGGGAACAGTCGCGTCGTATTCCGAATCGGCCGGAGGTAAAGGTATAGAATTAAACTGGCAGCCATGGCGGCGCGGAGCACTCTGACTGAGGCGTCTGAGGGCAGTACCACGTCCTATCTTCCTCATATGCACCAACATCCCCCTCCCCTTCCCTCCGCGCCCTCCGCCTGCCACCGCATTCAAGTCTTCATTTCCACCTCGAGACGCCCTTGTAATGCGCAGTCATCTGCCCGCGCGGGGAGAATGCCGAAAGAGGACGTGGATGTTAGCGGCAAGAGCACGCAGTGCCAGAGGAAACCATTCAGACCCTTGCCCACTGTGCTCGTTGTGGGCTAGGTAGATAGTGCAGGAGTAGCATGCGCAACGAGAGCATCGCGACCTCTGCTCTCGCGCGGTGTGATCGGAAACCTCGTCCCACCAGCCCCCTCCACCTCCGCCTCGTCGCCATCTCTATCACACAAAGCCGCGTCTGCCGCTGAACCTGCATGTTGATCAGTATCCGCGCGAATTGACGAAAAGAGGGACAAGACATACGCAGAAGAGGACACTTCACATCAGACATCTTTGCAGGAGCAGCCCAGGCTGAGGGAGACGCAGGAGAGGAAAGACTGGGGTACAGGATGGAGGGGCGTATGCACTCCGAGCATGGTCAACCATTTCAAGGGCGGCTCTATATATCTTGGGCTCAGTTCTGTGGCACAGCGGGCAAGTGCCATGGCCGTGCATTCATGGCGTATGACAGACACTTGCCACGGCGTTTGCATGGTGTTTGCCATATTTCCCTTTGTTCTATTTTTAATCGTGATCGTGCCTTCGTGGAACTGACTGAGACCGACTGATCATCTGAACAATTGGGTCATAGAATCTTGAGCCAGGAGATGCTGTGAACCCCTGTACTTGCAGCTGGGAGTACTGCAGGGTGCAGAACAACATTCACCTTGAGTTGACCCTACACCGGAATAAAAACCTGGGCCTGGGGGAAAAAACCGGGACCCAGCAAATTTATGGCAGCACACTAAGACAGTGTTGGCTCAAGAGATAGAGCAAGATTCATGCAACAAGGTTCATATTTGTTGTGATACAAGCATCGAGTTAGCAAACGATGCCGAAGTTGGCGTTCATGGTTTGACAGCTCGACTAAAATAGAACAAAGGGAATTGCGGTGCAAATGGCAAACACCATGCAAATGCCATGGCAAAGGTCGGTCATACGCCATGAATCCACGGCCATGGCCCTTGCCCCCTGTGTGGGCAGACTATATATCTTCCCAGGCGTATATGGGGTTTTGATACATCACCAGTGGGTAAACGAGGGAGATGCAATGATACATCAATGACCGTAAATGAGAGATGTGCATGATATATCACCTTACGGGCCCCTCCCATTTTGGCTCGCGCTCCGCCAGCACCCCTCCGCCTACTGGGCGCGTGTGCATGTGTTTGTTGGCCCGTGCGCAAAAGGCGCCCCGCCGTCCCAAAACATCCACTATTTACACTTGTTATGACTACACTCTTCTGCTTCCTCACCCACCGCGAATCTCTCCCTGCTCTGCTCCCTGGCCTCCCTTCCGCCTGACTCTTGGCCACCGCATACGTGGCGTGCGGGGCTTCAACCACACACCCCCGCTTGCCATTTGGATCCTTTTCCATGCCGCTGCGGCCCACGCGCGCCCCCGCTGCCAGCGCCTGCTTGCCGCCGCATTTGGGCCCACCGCTCCAGTTCTCGGCCCATACATACCTAACATCCAGTGCATCAATCCCCTGGTTCACAAAACGTCGTTGGATGTGTTATGGTGCCACAGGAGCGTCCGTGCGTATTCGCTGCCCGCCCCCAGCTTGCGCCCGTTGATTTTGCGCCACCCTTCCAGCGTTCCAGCCAGGCCCTGCGATTTACCACCTGACACGTCCTGTCCTTCCGCTCTGCCCCCCGCCGCTCGGTTGCTGGCACACCGCCGCCCGCTCCCCCGCGCTTTGTGCTGGTACCCCACCCGCTAAGCGTGCACCCAGCCACCCATCCTTTCGCCACCCGGTCCCCCCCGTGCCCCAGCGCCGCCCACCGCCCGCCGCCCGCCGCCCCAGCACCACCCGCTTTGCCCCGCACTGCCCCGCGCGCCTCCTGCTGGTACCCCGCCCGCCCAAGCGTGCACCCAGCCACCCATTCCTTAATCACCCGGTTCCCCCCGCGCCTCCCCGCGCCGCCCCCGCGCCACCCGCCGCCCGCCTTTGCGGTGCCCAGCCCCTGTTCCCTTCTCATTGCTGCCCTGAAACAGCCCAGTCTTCTTTTTTTTCTCGAAGCTAGCCGCATATTGTCTGTAAAAATTGCCTTTCACTTTTGTGTTTAATATAGCAGTTAAATCCTCTATGTTTTTTTGTATGCGTCTTCGCACTGAAGTCAAAAAAAAAACATTGGAAGTCACAAGTTTCGTAAGAATCAAAAACATTCAATTTCAAGGAATGCCCTCTGCGAGACTTGAACTGGCATAACCCTATTAATCCCTAAAAGCCTGAACAAGGTGTCTTACCGTTAAATAAACAAAGCCTCTAGGGAGATGGAGGCACTCGGCTCCCATTCGCAATCTTCTATTCTGACATACTAAACAAAAAATAATCACAAGTCTACATCAACGTCTTCAATTGCATTTCATACAGACTACAAGTCCCTACACAAAATACTCGACGAGTCGATGAAGAAATAAGCAACACCGGTTGAGCGGGAACAAAACAATGACAGAACAGTAAGAAGCAGCGGTTGAGCGCTGACTATGCGTGTATCGTATATAAATAAGTAAAAAAGCGAGTCATTGCTGGTTGAACAGCGGAGAATTAAAGACGACAGGGAGGGAGCGCTGGTTGAGCAGCGGAAATTGAATCACATGCTGGTTGAGCAGCAAAACCGGCGGGACGAAAATGTGAATCAATTCCTCGCCCTGCATAGAAGTACAAGTCAGCATCTTATGCACCAAACCCGCTGGAAAAACTTACTTTTTGGCGGCAGCCCCGTTGGTGCAGGAGCCGGGGCAGCCCGCTTCCTGCCCGTGCGCTCGAGGAGCACGCTCTCCGACGCCTCATTCCTCCTCGCTGCCTGATCCGCCCGAGTGAGCTTCACAGGAAGCCGTACCTCGGTGGCATCCGCTTGCTTCGTCGGTTTGCGTTGACGGCGTCCGGGCTGAATGAGGAGGTCGCTGGGGCCGTCGGGGTTGTAGGTCCGCGCCTTCTCCTTCCTGGCAGCCACGTCAATTTTTTTCTGGGCCGCATCCTGTTTGCGCAGCGCCCTCAGCCTCGCGGCGTTGTTGTTCGTGACAGTGAAGATGAGCGTTGGCTCGGCGGCGGCGGCAGCGGTGGGACCAGCAACATTTGTGGTGTCGGCGAGGACGGGCGCGGGGCCAGCATCTGGGTCGTCTGGTTCGTCTGCGCCATGTGTGTCGTCGGTGTCGTCGGTGTCGTCTGCGTTCTCGTCCCCACCTTCCGCACCTCCTGCGTTCTTGCTCCCCCGTGCGCCCTTCCCCCTCTTCGACTTCGCCCCGGCCTTCTTTCCAGCCACCTTGACTGCCCCCGCGGCCGCATTGCGCTGCGGTGCCTTTGTGGCGGCCTTCACCTTTGGCGCTGCCTTCATCTTCGGCTTCGGTGCTGGCTTCACAACGGGCACCTTGGCCATGGCCTCGAGGGTATGTACACGGGGACGGCGGGGGTCTCAGCTGCCGGAGAGGACCGTTGTGCAGCGGAGACGAGTTCGGTGTTGGTGGATGTGGCAGGAGGAGAAGACGCAGGAGGAGAAGATGGCGGGGGCGTAGTGGCAGGTGAAGATGCGGGCGGCGCCACGGGCTTGTTGAGGGTTGTCGACGTGGTGGGACGCGCAGGCACGGCCCGTGCCACGGGCAGGATGGAGGAAACGGACAAAGCAGCGGATGGTGCGCTGCTCCCCGGAGGGGTCGATATTAACGCCGACAACCGACGAGTGGGGCTCGAAGCCACATGGTGGCGGAAGTCTTGGAAGTATCCGGGCATGAGGTCGCGCACAGGGAACCGGAATCCCAATACAGTCGATGTCGGGGCCGGAGCGGTATCGGTGAACGGAAAAGAGTCGGGGCGGGCAGCCCACGGTGCCCCTTTGAAGGTAGGACGAGCAGGGGGGCGCACCGTAGCGCCGAGCACAGAAGACACCGTCGTCGCATCCAAAAGTAGCACGGGGTCGATGGTAGGGTTGTTGTTGCGGGGTGCTGGATGCATGTAAGTCGCCCCTCCGGGTATGCCTCCACGCTCAGCTATCGCAGCAGCCGCAGCCGTCCCAGGGCTCGATGGTGGTGGCATCCACGAGGGCCATGTGGAATCGTCGCTGCTAAACATATCCGGCTCGTCTCCACGATCTCCGAAGAGCGCGTCGTCAATCTGGTCGGCCAGAGGCTGAGCGGCGGGTGGGCAAGTGAAAGTGAAAGGAGTCAAAGACAGTGTCGAGGGAAGTGCGACAGAGGGGCTCGCAGAGGGCGTCGAAGGTGCAGCTGCACATGGTTCGCTTGGCATAGTCGCAGTGGACAGCGAGACGGAGGCAGAAGTGGCGGCAGGCTGCACCTTCTTGGATTTTTTCTTCACGCGCTTGGGTTTTGTGCGCTGCGGGGGAATCACGGCCGCCTGTGGTTCTGGGGCTCGAAATGTCGCGTCCAGACCTGGAAGCACCGATGCCTCCGGAACCTCAGTCTCATCCAGCGCTCTTGCACGACGCTGAGCAGGAGCTGAATAAAATGCTATGATGAGTGTCCAATTGCGTTTCACAGATTCGCAGACTTACAAAAGCAACGCTTCAAGTACGCTTGAAACGGCTTGGAGATGGACTCATCGAAAGCCGGGTGGGAAGCCTCGAAGTCGTGGCCAGCTGGAGACTTTCCATACGCGATGCTGAAGGCCTCGTGAGTTAACTTGGGGGTAGAGGGCCGTGGCTGCGCCCGGCAGGATCTCGTACTTATTTTTTTTCCCATCATGCCGATTACGCCGCTTAGTAAGCTGGTCATCCCAAATCCACCCGGACATACAGTGATACACGACAAACCCGGAAGACCCAAATGATTGATGTGATTTCAATGAGGCCCAGGCAGACCAGGCCATGTATTTACTTCGGCAGGCCCAGGGCAATATTGAAAATTTGCTGGGGGACTTGGAAGGAGGTATATACTAGACTTGTTAATGTTCGTACCCTCTGAATGAGCAGCATGGGACGCGACGATCTTAGCCGAGTCATGCCTGCCATATTCGGTTACACCAGGGAAAAGAGACAGAAGTAAATAAAAACAGCACAGCCCTAGGCTACACAGCCACTAAAGGGGTAAGGAAAAAGTGAATGAAGTATAGGGACAGCCACTAAAGAAGTCAGACACAGCCACTAAGGAGACTATCTTAAAAAATCGGAGACAAGGAAAATAGGGAGACTTTTAGCCCCTCGGAGGAATGAAAGGAACGAGTATTATGTAAACATAAGTACTCGTAACATGCATACACAACCCAATTAGGACGACTTACACCTTCATACTCAATCCACCGCCATACCTCGGATTCGGCCCTCCCCAGACGGCAAACCCATACCAACCCGTTCTCTCCCCCAACGTCTTGCTGACCTTCGCGATCACCTCCGGGCACTCGTCGATGGCTCTATGAAAGTTGATTAACAAACACAATCATGTGCACCCGTCGAAGTCACTTACAACTGATACTCCACCGGCGTGCGCTCTCTCACCTCGTCCTCGTCACCGTCCAACGCAGCTGTCTTTTTCCCCTTCCTCTTCAACTCTGCCTGCTTCTTTTCCTCCTCGATCATCTCGTCAATGTCGTCCTTCGTCTCCTGCGGCGACACAGTGTAGAGTGCTTTCACCACGCGCGTGCGCAGCCGCATCCGTATGCTTTGAGACAACTTGATGCGCGCCAGCTTGGTCTCATCGCTCTCGTCGACCCAGTTGTCGTCGTCCTCGGCCATTCGTTCCACGTTCAGCTGAAAGTACCCTTCGACGTCGAGCGCGGCATTGACCTCGTCAGGAAAGAGTTTCTGGAAAAGCTCGACGGGCTGGTGAATGCGATGGCGTGGGGCTTTCTTTTCGAACAAGATGTTGCCAAGTGAGTTGACCGAGTTTTTTTGAACAGCGGTCGTATTGATGGTTTTTTTGCTGTGATGGCGGAACCAGTTCTCAAGCCGCTGACGAACAAACATGAGTTTAACACGTCCTTCCAGTGACAGAGACGCGACTTACAGCTTTCTTTGCTACCAGAGCCATCCCCAGGAGCTCGGCCTGCTCCTTGGTCAGTTCCGGCGTGTCTCCCTCTGAGCTCAGCCAGGGAACACCAAGGTTCTCGGCCTCCGGGAAGAGCGCAAACCACCTCTCGTTCATCTTCGGCCAGAAGCTCCAGAGCTTGTTGTCGGCCTTGGCAGTGAGGTATGCAGAGAGCTGCGACTGGAGCCACAACGTTTGGGTCGTGTTTGCCCATGAGGGTGGGGCCATGGTAAAAATGTCGAAAGTTTCGAGGGTAGTGGGGGGTAAGAACTGGGCGTCTCAAAACAGAGGTAAAAAAATTGAGGGGGTGATATATCAGCGGCTCACCCCAGCGACATTGCCCGTTTCTGCCAACTTCCTTCAAAACAACACATAGCCACGCCCAAACACCATATCCACCATCCGAACAATTTTGCAAAATCACTGCCTAAAACAGGTAAGTCAAGTTTCCCAATTCGTTCTGTAAAACCCGACCTGAAGCATCACACGCAGTTCCATCAGGCGTTTCCAACGCGTTCATCAAGACATGTGCTCCTCCCCGGCTCAAATCAGTCCCTGGATCCGGGCGCCTTAATACTGCGACCCTATCGCCATCCATCTTCATCTCTCCACCTACCGTCCTCGCCCCCACCATGACCAACAGCTCCCTCCCTGCAAACAACGTCTCCACCCCTCAAGAAGAGATGGACGCGTTGCTTGCCATGGCGGACCAATTGTCCGCAATGTCGCTCGAAATGACCCGGCTGTGCATCGACGTCCAGAGTGAGCAACATTAATTCCATCCCTCCACTCTTTCATTTATAATTGCTCACAGACGTCGTTCCCGGCATTGCTTTGTCGAAGCAATCCCTCGACATGACTCATCTTTGCCTGGACGTCAAGGGTAAGTTTTCCCTTGCCCTGCCTTCCACACCTATCTAACGATTCCCAGATCAACTGCGCCGCTCCTTCATCCAGATGGCCCAAGCTGTGGCAGCGGCTGCGCCTCCCACACCTGCTCAAGTGCCCGTTCTCGCGTTCATTGCCCGTAAGTCATCCGGTCTACATCTGCACTCGCTGTGCTGACACACTTGACTTAGCGGGCGTCGAGTGGATTCAAGGCATTCCCCTCACCCCCGACCAACTTGAGGCCTCCAATCCACCGGGCATCTGCGATGACTCGGCGTGGCAAGTTGTGTGCATTGGGCGCGAGCCCGGCATGTACATCAGTTTGTATGTTTGTCCCATCCCTCTCTCCAGCACCTACCTGACAAAACGCAGCGAGGAAGCCAACAGCCACCTCACCGGTGTACCCAACCAGTTCCGCCAGAAGAAGTCCAGTCGCATTGAGGCATTGGCTTTCTACCGCGCCAGGTACCTCGCTGGGAAAGTCGAGAAGTGGAACGAGGCCGCCGCTCCTGCTGTGCCCGCCGCGCCCACCGTGGCGGCCCCTGCGCCCACTGCTGCAACGGTATCGGGCTCCCGCTCACACCAGTCTGTATGGATAGGATTCATACTACATTCGACATCACTAACACATTTTTCGTTGCAGTAATCATCTACTCATCAACGTATCGGTGGAGTACTCGTAGTGCCGATGTCGTACTGTAGTTCTTACAGTAGTCTATTGAATGCATGCTTTCTCGTTTGCTCTATGGACATGTGAAAGAAAGAAAAAGGTAGATTCCACATGAAATGGAGATAATAACACATGGAGACACAACAGGTTAATCCTGTGTATCACTAAGAACGTTAGCGTGCATTTCTGCCGAAGCCCCATTAGCGCGCAGGTATCTATCACTGATGGAAACTCGCTTACCGTCACTCGGCCCCTCGCACGCGTGCCGTTCCGCCTTCAGCACGCCAAGGTACCATCCCATGATGATGCCTTTTCTTTCTGGGTCCCAATACCATGGATCCTCGGTCCACCCAATCCTGCTGAATTGAGGACCACACCACTGCGCCGCTTGTTCGATGGTTGGCGCAGTTAATTCGCGTGAGTTGAGCTCGGCAACTCGTATCTGGGCCGCTTGCACGGGGGTGAAGTCGCCAATGCTGCCGGTCACGCGCAGACACACTTCTTGCAGCCGAGATAGAGGCGCCACTCCTGCGGGCAAGCGTTCTCCGTATACGGCCGAGCCAGAATCCTGGAATTCTGGCCGAAGATCTATGATTGTTAGGCCATCAAACAGCGAAAAGATTCAGCTGACGCACTGCAGAGCATTCAGCTGGCTTGGTATTGCCAACATGGAATCCTCGGACGTAATCCCCACCTCTTCCCCCTGCGCAGAGGAATTAGATCTAGCATTCAGTCAGTCGGGGGGGGCAAGTAATAACAACAATAATAAATCAAGTACCCATGTCTTTTTGTTAGCCCGAATCTAGAGTAAAAAGAAGGCATGCGATTGTTTTCGACCCGATATGCACTGTTCAGTCAATCCTTCAGTCCTCGCTCCTGCAAATGAGATATTTAATGCACGTACTCGTCAGAGCTCACTATCTGCTTCGCGCGATCGAGTATGGAGTCCACGGAAGGTGTTCGATAGATGACCGCCTGCGATCCGTGCGCCAAGGCAGATTGCGGCACGCCTCGCGCCAATGTGGCCAGGGCGTCACAGGCAATGCGCTCGTCGGAAGTCGGAGACACTGATCGTCGAACCACGTCACCAGTCCCTTCGTTGGAAGTTGCAGGACGAGCCGAAGAGGAGGAGGACCAGGAGGAGATTCGCCCGAGCGGGTATCTCGCATAAAGCCTCTCCAGGTGACTTTCAACGGACGCGGGACTCGACGGGATGTCTGGCAAGGATGTTCTACTCTTCTTGGGTGGATCCCACCGGCGTTTGGCCAACCGGGCGGCAGCGCTAAGTGGAATCAGACGGCGGCTCATCGTATCTCAACTGCCTTGTACATACCGTCTGCCTGCTGCTTGAACGCGACGACTCTCTCGGGCTGCCGAGCTTCTGGACATACAGGGCCATGTTAAATGCGAGAAAATGAGAGAAAAACAGACACACCGTGCATAATACTCAGATTGGGCTTTTCGATGCCGCCGAGCCTTTTCCTCGTCTCCAAGGCTGAAAGTGGCCGGTGAAGCTCGCTCCAAAGACGATTAAGAGTCTACACACCCCGGACGATATGATTTCGAGTCGTTTGACCCTTTAAGACGGCGTTTTTTGTGTTTGTTGCCAGATGGTACCGCTTTGGACATGGAAGTAGTAGTAGATCAGAAGTTGATGCTTGGTGTTTGGCTTTCTTACCAGCCACTTAGACGCATCCTCATCTGCCACACCACCAAATCCCTTGAACTCTTGTATAAAGAGGACCGGTTCCATCCCATGAGCTCGATTCTGATGTTCTGCAGCCCAGGAAAATTCGTCGTTGCTGTGCAAGTAGCGGTTCAATAATAGGCTGATAATCTGACACCTCCGCTTTCAAAGTTCTCTTGTTCCAGAATGCTCTAATACGTGTATAAACCTTGTTTGTATCACTCAAATAGCGAGCCAGTGCGTGTGCGGTTGGTACCAAACCAAAACTGGCACCTGAACAAAACATCTGTTCCCTCTCGCACTGTGCACTTCCAAAATGTCTAGACTTCTGCTCACTAGGCAATGGTCGGCCGCTGCTCACAATTTGGATATGATTTCCCCAACATCTAGGTGGGTATTGCGTACTTGCGGCGCTTCCTCTCCATAGGCTGATTTATAAACACCGGTAATTTATTTCTTCTTTGACATCCTCATGATTGGTTCGAAAAATCTGATTTTTTGGCGTTCTCAGACTAGTTACAACTATATTCTCTGCTGCATATGACGCGACGCGACTTGTGGCCGACAGCATCCAAAAGGAGCCAAGTGTGATGAATTATCACATCGGTCACCATCGTAACACCCTCCATTTTACGTCGAAGTCCAGCGCAGGAAGGATGGCGCTGCGGGTCGTCGGAGTGTTCGGCGTCGCGAGCGGTGGCTGCGGGGCCCTACGAGTACACTTTGGCACTCCCAAAGTTACTCTCCGCACCGGGTCAACGTCGACGCCGAGCTGCCCAGGGCCTCCGGCGACACGTGGGTGGGTCGGCGGTCAAACGCTCCCAGCCAAAGGTTTTTTACCTTACCAGAGCTGCACGAGATGGGATCTGAATATATATAGAGTGGAATGGGCGGTAAGTCTCCCCACCCCTCAAGCTCCTGGCAGAGTCTAATCCTCCACTTCAGCACTTCAGCAATCCAAAACTGATCGTCGATGCTGAGGGTCGTATCATCGCCATCCTCCTTGGCAAACCCGACGACCCAGACTGGGACTATGTCGTGAAGGAGGCGATGAAGGAGCTCGCCCGCGCAAGGTGCCGTGCTCGCTGCCACGGTGTCTGGTCCCCCGGCGTCGCACATCGAAGGGGTAACTATTTGGCCATTACTGCTGGTGTTTCTTTCGGTGGTGGCCAGAAGTATGTACAAACCCACTGCCTCGTAATATGCATGCTAATCCCTTACTTCAGCGCCCGGGCAACCTGCGTAACCGGCACTTCATCCGCCGACTGCTTTGCCGCCTTTTTCGTAACCGCTATATTCGTCGAATCGTCGGGTTCCAGTCCGGTATGTTCCGTCTTCTCTTCTTTTTCATCTGAAATCTGTCTAACAACTCTCAGCGGGCATAAGTCACACCACCTGTCTTTCCCAACTCTACCATGCCCGACGCAAGCACTCAAACAGACGGGTCGCTAATTGACCAGCTGGAGCGCGAATTTAAGAAAGGTTTGGCGATTTTATTTTGTGAGATTACATGTTGTCTAATGCTGGTACAGAGGCGATCCAATATGTTCAAGGACGCGGAGGGGCGCCGAGCGTTGGCATGCTTCAATGGCTCAACATATTGATTCCAACATCGTAAACGCCATGCAACCGACGCCACACCGAGCATCCGTTGACTCCATATCCAATATCACTAACCTCTGATCGCTCCATCTGCATCTGTAAAAACACCCCGAATATCTCCAAATATTACTTCGATTTCAGGATACATGTGAACTCAGTCTCGACTCGGCCTCGGCCACAACTTGGCGCGCTGTTCGCTGCCCTCCCGCCTCTGCAACAACTCTGCGACCCGCGCCTTGTGGATCGCGTCCATTTCTCGCATCTCCTGCTCATTAAGAACCGGCCGCCCGCTCTCCGGCATCAAATTGGCGTTCAGCCGACCTGTGTGCGTATGTTGAGATGTTGAGCTGACCTTCATTTGTTCTTGTTGGAATCACCTTCATTTGTTGTTGTTGGGATCAAATGGCCATGCTTCCTAAAATGGATTGCTTCCAATCCTCTAACCTCCACGAGCTCGACGATGGACCCCGCGTACAGGGTGCGCTTTCTAACTCGTCTGCCCCGCCCCTGCACTGACAAACATTTCCAGGAGATTCTGTTGCGCGCTATCACCGACCTCGAGCCCGACCACAGGCCAAAAGTCGACAAAAGCAAATGCAGCAGGTGTGAGGCGCCGCACCCGCCCTTTCGCTGCTTGCACTGCTTCCACGCGCCATTTATGTGTGGCAGGTGTATGGTCAAGGAGCACATCTCTAATCCACTGCACCGAATTGAGGTGAGCGCATCGATACTGGCCGTCATCTGAGTTAACTTGGTGCAGCAGTGGTCCGGCAACGAGTGCGAGGGCGGTCTCGCCGGCGCTAGTCTGAAATCCCTCGGGCTATGTCTCTAGCTCAACCATGCCAAGGACGACTTTTGCCCCGAACCGGTCATCGACACCGCCTTTTGTATCCTCAACGCGCATGGTGTGCACGACGTCACCATTGCTTACTGTGGCTGCCCCGTCGCACCTTCAAGATGGAAGCAATTGGTCGACACCCGTATTTACCCGGATAACTTAAGCCAGGGGACGCCAAGACTTGGGATCACGTTTGAGGTGGCGCACATGCAAAACGCATGGTCGGAGCCCATCTCAATGCGGCCACACGAGCGCACACGGCGCGCGGTCATCTGATTCCTTAGCACGCCTTCTGTTAAATATACAATTGGTCTGATTGAAAATTGTGATTGATTGCAGATACGACTTGAGGCCAATCTGTCAAAAATTTGTGCCTTGAAAACATACCCCACGCGGCGACCGTCTCGATAGTATGCCCGCGAAACGGGCTTTGGGTACGTTCCTGCTCTCTTTACTTCACCGCCCACATACTAATTCTGTGACTTGTAGGCAAACTACAAAATACGTCAAAGGCTCCACAAGCTCCCAGCGAACCGCAAAACGCGACTCGCACCCGACGTCTTGAAGGCATACGCAAAAAACGCATGGAACATCAAGCTATCAATGAAGGCAACAGTCCGGCCGTCAAGACGCTGTCGGCGTCTGATGACTGGGTCGCGGACTGGGACAGCGCTCTGCGACACTGGGAAGCTAGGTATATGTTTATAACTTTCGGTGCAGAGTCTAGACTGACATGCTACAGAGCCCGAGAAGTCGCGGACTATCGCGAATCTGATGTTTCCATGTATGTTGAAAACCATAATCCCCCTGCCGCATCTCTAACATTGGATCCCAGGGACGTAGGCTACATCGAGGACGTCGACGTCCAGGGCAACCAAGCCATTGTCGTGGAACACTCCTTCCCTGAAGGCGATGAGCTCGAGCGGCACTGGGCCTTCATCAATGCAGCGCTCTGGCCCCAGCCGGGGGAGTGGCAGTTCATCAACGCCGCCCTCTCACTCGGACCGGGCGAGGAGGCCCTTCACAACTCCATGCAGCGTCAAGCCGATAGGTTTATGGAACAGTGGGCATGCCACGCTGCGGGGAACATGTGAGTCCAAAATTTATTTCGATAAGATATGGATTAATGAGCCTCAGGAACAACAACTACAAGAACATGGGCATCGGCAGCACCGACGGCGAACGTGCCGAGCGCGAATGGTCCAGCATGACCCCGTATTCCTCGACGAAGGAAATGGGACCAGGCCGACGTCGTTCCCGCCTGGATGACGCCTGTGAGCGCTGTAATAAGGCCAAGACGGCCCTTAGGTATGTCGACACTGCTTCTTGCAATGTTTATTCGAGACTGACGCCAACAATAAAGGTATCATCAAGGACGATGAAGCTGCTGTGCTGGTACATGCACGCCGGGTCGACGAGGAGAAGCAGGTTGTGCACGAGGAGATGCGGCGTGAACACCTCGTCTATGGGCTGCTTGAGAATTCGATGGGTATGAGGGAGAGGGTGCGCTACCGGGACAAGATTGCGGAGTGCGACGTCAAGATGTTAGCGTGCCGCTCCTGCGATGTTAAGCTGTGAGATGGCTTGCTTCTGTACCTGTGTTATATGTAGTCGTAGTTCTTATAACCACTTTCGATCCAAAGATACTTCATAAAGGTCATTTTGTTCACATTGTGTGTCGAGAAAGTGGTCTGTAGTACTGGCTACTGCCTGCTACAGTGACTACAGCTTGGCACGAAGGTACGGCGTGTTAATTTTAGTAATGTGGTAGGTGGTGCGTTCATCATGATCTTCCTCGTCGTTATAGTTCAGCAGCGCTGGCATGTCGTCGTAGTCGCTTTGGTCACATTCCACGGGTGAAGGCTGCAGTCTGTAAACTCGTCCCTTGGCCTTGAGTTGAAAATGGCAGTCGTAAGCAATATACAGAGTACGGCTGGAGAGGATCGTGAGCGACAGGGAAAATCAGAAAGAAAATCAAGGTCGCACAAGAGGATGTAGTCCATGTCACCAAAATGTTCTCCCATTTGGAGGTCTTCGAGCCGTGGGTGGTTGAGCGAGGATAGAACAGGAAAAATGACCATGGTGGTAGAGACGGATTGGGAAGGCAGCGCGTGACTGACTTGCGATTGTTGATATCATCTTTTTCTGTCTGGTTTCATCATCTCTGGGCCGAGTGCGCATGGTCGCGCTCGGCCCACTGTCCTTTCTTTGCTTCTGGTCACTCACATCGATGGGAAAACACAAAATCGGCTCGCACTACGACATCCCTGACGACTCCAATGAGGACGAGGAGACCCAGCCTGATGTCCCTCGACACGTCCACCCCGGCAACATTACCCATTTCTTGCGTGAAACAACACGCGTGTCCAACGACGGCCGAACACACCACAACGCGCGGTTGATCCCGATCCCAGCCTCCCCCACGCACAGGGCGAGCGATACGCTTCTCATGCCCGATGTGGCAAGCGTGGAGGTAGATGCAGGACCAATTTTCGAGCAGGAGGGCGGGTTGGACTCCGACAGCGAATATCAGGGGGGACGGAGCTTGCGCGAGTCGGTATGTTGTTGAACTGGTCGCATTCCAGCACGAGAACGCACTAACAAAAACTCCAGGATGACCCGCTGCGTCAATGGGTCGAGAATTGTCGTGAGGAGTTTTTAGAAATCCTCCTACTCCTGGAGGGGCGTGCCGACCACCGCTCGTACTCGGTGTGCGCCAGCTGCAGTGTGGGCAAGGCAGACCATCGTTGCCGCCACTGCATGTCCGGCGGTGAATTAGTCTGTCAGTCGTGTCTGCTGAGCCAGCATGAAAGACACCCCCTGCATCGTGTCGAGGTACGTCTACTCCTCCTGTTGACTGGCTTTTTACTGAATCGGGCATGACCAGTATTGGAACGGGGTGTACTTCAAGAAGAAAACGTTGAAGGACCTCGGGCTTCGTATTCAACTTGGCCACTGGTGCGGACGGCGTACTTGCTTGGTGCCAGAGCATGCCGCAGGTGACGAATTCGTCATCGTCGACGAGCACGGCATCCACATGGTCTGCCTCGATTTTTGTGGGTGCGGGACCGGCGGCTCGGAGGCAATACAATTGATGCGAGCTGGCCTATACCCGGCGACGGTCATCCATCCGCGTACAGCAGCCTCTTTCAATGTACTGGACCACTACCAGTTACTCTCCTTCGAGTCGAAATGCTCGACGTACGAATTTTACCATAGCCTCGCGCGAGCAACGGATAACACGGGCCTGAACCCGCCGCCGGTAAGCTGCATTCCTCGATTGTCCTATGTTTTTATTAAAATGAACTATAGGATCGATACCATGAATTCCGCCGAATGACCCGTGAATGGAGCAACCTCCAGATGCTGAAGAGGGCGGGGCGTGGACTCGATCCTACCGGCGTGAACGGAACCGCGCCTGGGGAATGCGCCTTGCTTTGTCCCGCGTGCCCACACCCGGGCAAAAATCTGCCGCCGGATTGGCAGGATGCGCCCGAGGAGAAGCGGTAAGCGGTCGCCGTCCTGTCGCCAAACGAGTTTTGTTATGGGAATTGACAGGTTCTTATATGCCCTGTTCTTGGCAATGGATGCAAACTTTCGACTTAAACACAAGGATGTTTCCACGGAGGAGAAGGATCCGGGGCTCGGTGATGGCTGGTCTTTCTACAGTGAGGTGATGAAATACATGGGGCACGTCAAGGAGCATTGGAATACGACTCAGGAGGTGTGTAGCTTTCTGTCGGTTGCGGTTTTGCAGGCTGATGGGGAGGATAGCGTAGCACATGCGTTTCCCATGACGCGGTGGACAAGCCAGACCGGGAAGCGCGCGGGACAGCGTCGTCGGGCATCGGTGCCGTCGACTGCGCCCGACACAATATGAAACGCCCTTTGGGCGTCGGCGATTTGCAATTCGGCGAGCGGTAAGTGCGGTCTGCGAGTGTATAGTGTTCGTTGGTGCTGACGCTGAGTGTTTTCAGGTATCTAAACATGGACTACATGTTCTTCAGGAGCCTCGTCGGCACGGAGCTGCTACGGTTCTATGTGTCGTATGATATCGCGTGCCAATGGCATATCAACATCTGGAACCGGATGGACACGTACGAGCAGGAGATCCGGATGGTGAAAGACGAGAAGTTCATCGTCTTCCTGGTTCCAAAATTCCACCTCCCCGCTCATATCGAGGCGTGCAACCTGCTTTTTTCTTTCAATCTGACGCGGGACGTGGGGCAAACGGATGGGGAGGCGCCAGAACGTGGGTGGGCGAACGCAAACCCGCTCGCTGGGAGCACCAAGGAGATGGGGCCCGGGGCACGACGCGACACCCTGAACGACCACTTCAACGACTGGAATTGGAAAAAGACGATCGCTTTCGGTGAGTTATCCGCCCAGGTTCCCGATACACACGCTAACGTCGGTGGCCCAGCTCGCCTCATGCTCAAGAAAACTCGGACGGCCGTACCTGAGATGGTGGCAACGAAGGTGGCATTGGACGATATGGAGCAGTCACTGCGCGGAGCTGGGGTCGAGGGAGAGGTAGAGGCGGTGGAGGTGTGGACGAAGATGCTGAAGGTTTGGGAGAAGAATGACGAGAAGCCGAACCCATTCGAGACGTTGAAGAAGGACGACCACCTCGCGCAGGTGAGGCGGAATCTGGCGGAGGAAGCAGCGAAGAGATTGCAGGTGGGGGAGGAGGAGGAGGGGGACGTGGAGGACGAGATGCATGTGACGGAGATGCTCGCCATGGGGCTACAGCTGGAGGAGCACCAGTAAGTCAATTTGGAATATTGACGCACACTTACTGACCAGCGCTCTTAGAAGAACACTGGGCTTCGACATGGCGGGAATGGGCCTGCACCCCACGGATGATCAGCGCCGGACGATGGTGGAACGCACCAGCAAGCTGCGCCGGAAGATAGACTCTTGGGCGAAGCAGCAGCAACACTTCATTCCCCGGGTCGTCTGGCTGCGAAAGAGGGAGGATGCCGTGCGTGCGCGTAGCGCCGCTTCGCAACCGGTGCCGGGGGTGAAGGTCCAGGACATCCGGCTGTGGCTGCCCTCGGCGATAATGAAACTCGCGGGAGCGAAGCGCCGACCCCATTGCACGAAGGAGGTGCAGGAATTCGAGTACCGCCTCAGAGTGGGCCAGGCGAACGAGGCCTTGCACGAGATCCGACAGCAGCTACTCGTGCGCACCCACATGTACAAGTACAAGGACAAGAACATTCGCGGGGGGCGCTCGAATATGCGCTCGAAGCACAAGATCGACGCCGTGGACGACCGTATCAGACGTGCGGCCACGCAATACCGTGCGGCACGCGGAGCCCTCGTGTCTCTGGGAAAGGTGCTGGACGAGCATGGGTGGAAGGTGACGCTGAAGGAGCTCAAGGACGACGACATCCGCGCCCGCCCTCGTTCTTCGTTCGCTGACCCGGAGAGACAACGGGGGGTCAGGGGACGCGGGGCTAAGCGGGTAAGGCTGGGGAAGAAGAGAGTGGTGCGCCCGTTGTCGTGGATTTGGGTGTCCCAAACGAAGGCGCAAGACGGTGTGGCACAGGAGATGAACGAGGGTAAGCACGCGCACGACGTTCACCAGCCCGTCCACACTCATACCTCGGCATTCATAGCGCTACGGATCGAATGGGCGAGGGCACACGCGAGGCGGTGGCGCTGGTCAGAGGAGGTCGACCTCCTCGAGGAGGAGATGCGGCGGATCCTCCAGTTCTTAACGTGGCGCGCGGACTGGTGGATGACGCGAATCGATCTGCGTGGGCTTCCAGATGGCGCGCAGAGGGAGGGCGAGACGGCGTACGCAGCGAGGCAGGCGGCGTTGCAGAGGGATCTGCACAAGTCGTTTACCTTCAAGTGGAAGGGTCTGGCCGAGCTGATACGCGGGGGGCGAGCGGGTGAGGACTTGGGGAATACGGATGACGAGTGGGAGGACCTGGAGGACAATGAGGACGACAGCGACTCAGAGCTCGAGGAGGAGCCGATCCCTGCAACGGCCAGCCGTCCCGTTTTAACGACATATGTGGACATTTAGCATTCCTATTTACACGCGGTACATCCCCCTTATTTTCCTGTATTTTACTTGTATTTTACGGTATTTTTAATGTACTTTTCAGTGGTCATCGTCGACCTCGACGTCGAGACGCCCTCGACGTCGTGTACCAAATTGGGACATTAGTCGCCTTCAAGATTACACATGCACAAACATCTGCTCGCCGTGTGCCCCAGCGGCGACGGTGGTACGGCTACCCCTGCTGGGTGGGGGCACATCTCTCTAAGGTGATGTATCGAGCACGTCTCTCATGAGAAGGTTTGATGTATCAGGACACATAGGTAAATCTCGGGCGCTGATGTATCAGTACCCCAGCCTCTGGTGATCTTCCATGTGAAATCCGATGCGGCACTGCATTCCGACCTTCTGAGTCAGTGGCTGTACACCTTCTGAGATGAACAGGGCTAACCCTATGTATGGGACTGGGCATCGGTCACCAAAAGGGTGAGTTGTTTGTATGTGTTGAATGAAGCTCCCCTGCCAAAACTGAATGGGCAAACGCCTTCACGTTTTCTGGCTTTCTGCCTCACCGCTTGGCCTAAGTTGAGAGACAAAGTCTCTCAAGTTTTATGAATCTTGAGATCCCCAGGGACAGTTTTTTTCATTCTAATAATGCAAGACTTCTCTTATAACCGGCATCACTGTAGAGGGTAGGAACAAAATTCCTTCCCTGGCGATCTTAAGATATTATCAATACATTGATGACAGAGGCCGGCCAGAGGCACCAATGTAGGCATATCAGTCCAAAAACGTGAAGTGGCGGAGCATGATGTTAGTGTGTGATTTACGCGTGACTCTCTGTGACATAGCGCGTCAGATCAGCGACGCGCCTCACTTCTGGGTGATTTCAACCTGCTATATACCTAGGAATACGTGGCACCTGGTGAGTAATTATTCTTTGGAAATATTCAGATATTTTGACACAAAAGAACGCGTCCAGAATCATTGTACTTGGTTCATCTCCCCAGGTGGATCCAATCTACTCTACTGCTACGCTACTCTGCCCAAATATTACCATGGGCTCGGGGAGAATGAAACCGCCATCAAGATAGGCCAAGAAGTACACCGCCACGCAAAAAGCCAGCTCTTCGAGGAATCTACTCGGCACCAAGGAGAATATTCCGCCAAATGTGGGTGAGACTCCGACTGTATCGAAAACTCCGCGGGCACCCAAGGACTACAAGCACGAGTACCAGAAGAGTCAGAGAAAGCTTCGCCATGCCAAGGACTATCAAAAGAAGCTCCAGGATGCTTTGAAGCAATTGAAATCCGGGGACAGGGACAGCAAGAAGGCCGCTGATTTAGCAAAGCACCGGAACACCGATTTACAAGCTGCTATCGACAGATTGTTGTCGGAAAGCAATCACCGAGCAGGAGAGTCGAAGGAGACCCTCAAAGCGCTCCGAAAAAAAAATAAGGCACTCCAGCAAAGAGTCAAACGAGCTGCGGGTGTTCTGTCGCGTTCCATCAGCCGTGCGAAAACGAGGCGGCAGTTTTGCCGAGTTACGGAGAAGGGTATCTACATCATCCAGGCGCGGAAACTCGCCCGCATTATGGTGGACAGTGGTTGCTCTCGCGGAAAGGTCGGGTCCTTGATGGAGCGTGTGGGAGAAATATTTGGGGTCCATATCAATAGGTCCATGAGCCGTCGCACAGTCAGCAGGGCCATCGGAGAGGGCGGAGTTGCAGCGAAAATGCAGGTTACCTACGAGATGTCGCTGAACAAGGGTGCGTGCACAACAAAGTTCGATGTTTTTCTGCTGAATGACCCCAGGCTTCACGACGAGCGCTGATAGTACCTCCAATCGGGGACAGAATATCGAAAGTGCACATCTGGCAACTCAGGCACCAAACTACAGGCTGGGGAGGCTTGATATTAACCCAGAATCGATGCCCAAACTTCGCTTTATGGGTGTAGAAAAAACGCTTGATCATACCAGTGGCCAATCAGTCAAGGGATGGGACACGCGCATCCGTGAATGCATCAAGATCTTCAATGATAGTCCATTGGCCAGCCGATTACAGAGAAAGTACACATTCCGGGAGTTCCTAAAGACACTTAAGGGTATGAACGGAGACCACACATCCAACGAGAAAAGCACAGCAAGGGGCCTTCAGGATCTGAAGCGGGGGAGACCATCAAAGAGCTGGGGAGCAAGCGTTGGCTGGAAAGTCATTCATGGACTTGGTGCTCTATCTGAGCGCTTGGAATGCGAAGAAAATCGCAGAGGCAGGTGGGGTCGAGGCCTGGGAGGCGTTGTCGTCCGCAGACAAAGCCAGCTGTGACGCGAAGCTGATGAACGAGATCGTGACAGCCCTGGGAAGAGAAGAGTATGAAGTGCTCTCTCCCGAGGACCGCCGTGCTGTTGATCTCTTCATTTGGGGTGGGTGCTGTATGCACAAAGATCAGAACAGCTTCAAAGGGGGTAACGCGGAGATGATGCTCGAATGGAAGAAGATCGGAGTACCTGGTCCGATTCTCCTTGCTAATAAGCAGAATGCGGCAGTCCTTCGAAACCTTCTGGACCCGGCATTCCCGAAGGATTCTGCACTCACTGGTGACGAGCTGCGGGCCTTTGAGGCCTCTACTTGTGGCGGCATCAAAACTTGTGCGCTTGCGGGAGCCATCTTCAATAATAAAGATGATAAGAAGGGTCAGGCAGACCGCCATGTTGATTTCATGACAGCAAAGCTTGGGTTACAGCGTTCCCGATTTCCGGACACCAACAATACTCGCTTCGGCAGCCACGGCGATGCTGCCGGTGAGCTAGTCACCTACCTTCCACAGTATCATGATATGATGGACGTCATTCAATGGTCAAAGAGTAACCCGTCTCTTACCAACATCGAAAAAAATCTCCGGGAAGCATTATGTGATCAAGCGACACTCACAGAACTCTGCGCGATGATCCTGTACCAACAGGTTATTACCTATGGGTATTTACGACAGGTCCGAGGCCCAGGTACAGAAAATGTGAACCTACTGGATCTTGGACCATTGCATCTCGCTGTCCGGGATCATTGCCAGAGTATTCTGGATAATCCTGATCTTCTTTTCTCACCCGATATCTCGTACGAGACGGCGACGCTTGATGGGCAGGAGTGGCAAGATCCGAAAGCAGTCGAAGCCGTATGCGAAATGATGTCTTCGCTTCCGCACCTGCAGCAGATCACCATGGCATTTTTTCGTGGGGCTTTGACAACTTGGGTTCGGTTCTCGTCCGAATTTGCTCCGGGCGGAGTGATTGATGAATGCTCCGCTGAAGAGAAACAGCTCGCCTGGATGCCATCCACCAATGATGCAAATGAAGGTGCCCTTGGGGGCTACCGTGTTGCAATGCGGGGGAGGCCTTCACTAACACTTCATCAGTACAACTCGCTTGCGATGTACCAGCGGAACGATACTCAAGATTTTATGGATGTCGTCCTGACCGCAGAGGACCATGCCTACATCATGCGGGAAGCTCGGAAGATCGACGCCAGCGGTGTTGAGGCACTACGGCGCCAAGAAATTGTCGATTTCCGCATCAGGACAGCAGAATTACAAAAACAGAAAGCGCTCGGGAAAAAACTGAAGGCCCTAGAGATTCGTAGGACCCTCCGGAAGGTCAAGTTGGTTACTTATTCTGATAATCTTGATCTTCTCACCATCCCAAAAATCCACGAGCAGCTCAATGCCCTCCGGCTTCGCAGGGTTCCGGATATTTTACCCAACAGCAGGTACACTCAAAAAGCTGACTAGAGGGTCTGGAGATGGCCCTGAAGCGGTACCTCTTGGAGATTGAGAAGTACCCACTTCCCGACGATCCTGAGGCAGAAATGGAACCTAGTGCTGTTACAGTGGAGCCAGAGATTAGGGAGGATTGGTTTGCAGAGGAGGATGTAGAAATGGAGGAATAGAAAAACATATAAATTAATTTGAAGTATCCTGAAGTTAGATATACATACAGTAATGACAATAGCATTGTAAGAGTCCGAAGCAAAGCTAGGGGGCCAGCCAACGACTGTCCAAATGAAAGTTCGCAAGATCGGCGTCATTTGTGGTGGCTGTACGATTAGTCAGCAGCCCATCAAAAGTGGATCGCTGCCCAGTCCCACTAAGTATCCTGGGCGGCCTTTAGCCTGCTAAAGGGTGGCTGTACCCCCCGGAGAAACTCGGGTGGCTGTACCCTTTTCGAGTCCCGAGTTTTTCCTGCAGGGAAATGAAAAATGAAAATGAAAATAAACTAAGAAAAAAAAAAGGAGGGAGAAAAACAGGTTACCTCGTATGGTGGTACTACTCGTTTCGGCGCGCACGATCGGTACACGTGATAAATGCTAAAAATAGTTTTTTTTTGGGAAGGGTACCCAACTGTAGCCCTTGAAGAGCTCTACAACATTCCTTAAATGACCTTAATGATCTGATCACTGGTTGGACCAGAAAAGGCAAAAAACTCGCCAAGACGCGGTGGTTTTTGGGATTTTGAAAATTTCAAACCACATCTTGTGGGGTATGAAATTGAAGCCCTTGAAGAGCTCTACAACATTCTTTATAGCGCTGTGTTGGAAACTCTGATGTTAATAACACTGCTATTAATAGCATGCTATTAACATGTTATTAACTGCTAGAGCTGGGACTGCCCAAAATGCTCTGCTATTTATTGCTATAAATTCAAAAAAGCGAATATTAAGTGTCTAGAAGGGTTGTAGACCTTGAATTGAACGTTAGAATCCAATTAAATGTGTCGAATACCAAGATGACAGCTGGATCAGTGGCCCGATTGACGTGACTGTGAGAACGAAAATTTTCGCGGCATCGTCGTATTCTCAATTACTTATGCCGTCTGAGCTTTGTGACGAACGAACGGCATCTTTCCTCGGGTGGATCAATGCCGCTCGAAGGAGTTCAATGACTCCAGAACACCTCATTGCAACCGCGCAGCTGTCACAATGGTACAAATGGTCATCCGCTCGTCCACACACTGGGTGGTCGAAGATTACGTAATTCCGGTTGGACAGTGTTCCTCTCGCAAGAGTCATCTCGGCCGGGAGGAAAAAGGACGCAGGGCCGGCAGAGGGCGTAGTTCAATCGCAGGCGGCAGAGGCGACGATGGAGCCGGAGAATCAGGACTGGGATGTCGAGGATTGAAATATAGCATAGCTAGCACGCTATTTATTGCAGCTAGAAATTAAATAGCAGTTATTAGCTGAATGCTAAAAAGCATGTTATTAACACCTGCTAGCTATTGACCTCTGGGGCCAGAAATTTATAGCATAGCATAGCACCTGCTATAAACTTTATAGCACAGCACTAATTCTTTAGTCAACCTGGGCTCAATTCTGTGGGCAGACCGGTGGCTGTACACTCCGGAGAAAGCGGGGTGGCTGTACACTTTGAGTGTGGGAAAAGAAACAAAGATAAGCAAATCCGAAAAAAATCTGAGTGGTAGATCTGACACTTGCGATCACTTTCTGTATATATATATATTTGATCCCATCAGTCCCTGGCGTGGAAAACACGAAATACATGACCGGAGCCAGCGGTTTTTGGCTCTCAAGCAGTAAATGGCTGATATCTCAACAACCGCTGGGCCGTTTGCCTTGATTCCAGAAGTGTTGGAAAGCGGCTGGAGAGCTCTACAAGAGTGTGACACGATAGTATATACTGTCCAGCCAAAAAAGGAAATTTTCTTTTTTGGACTCCTTCTGTAAGTGGATGAACCAGAATCATAAGTACATCCTAATAGGGTTACTAGGGGACCCTCAGGTCATAGGGCTAACCTTAAACAATTAGGGTTAACCCTAATCTAGGGTTACATTTGGGGTCAGGCAGGGAAGCTGGGAGTGAGACAGCTGAATGAATAGTTAGGGCAAGGCGGGTCCTGCACGCCCCCCTATGGGGGCAGGGGCCGACTTGCCCTACAATTCACCTCCCTTCCCGAGACTTAACTTATAGGCACTCAAAGTCATTCTGTTGTTCCTACCGAGTAGACAGGTAAGTATATTGATGAGATCACAGTGAGTAGAAGCAAAACCTGAGTCTGCATTGTCTAAATATGGAGCAATCAGTAGTGTTACAGTTATAGCACCGACAACCCGAACAGACTGACCGCAACATAGCCGACTATACTCCTGGAAGACACCCAATAGTCCAAAGAGATGTTTACAACCTGGTGCGCAGAGGAAGAGGTTTGCTCCAAGGTGGGCATATCATCAGGATGACTAGTTAAAGACATTCTGATGGCTTGAGAAAACAAAGGATCTTTTTAAACCTGTGGTATAGTTCATTCTGCAGCACTCCACTTGGGCAGGATTATATCCCGGAATTTTCACTCTGATATGTGCTGATTGATTGAAGCTGTGTCATGAGCGGAATAATCTGTAAAATAACAGGCTGGACAAAAGACGGGTTCCATAGTGGCCACAGTTTTCGAGTCAGGACTTGTTTGCTGAGTTCAAACAACTCTTGATGAAGGTCAGTCCATTCCCATTTATTCTCCTTTCTCAGAATTTGAAAAAGCGGATGTGTGAGCCATGAATAAAATGGGACTTATGAAGAAGAATAGAGCATTATGCCATGGAACTGCTGTAGTACATGAACATTCGTTGGTTCACTGAGTTGCAGGATGGTGTCTACCTTTCCTTTGTGCATGGAGAGACCAAGCTGAGAGACCTTTTGACTGAGCAGCAGCAAGGACTGATACACAAAATGGCATTTACCTGGAGATAGTGTGATGTTGGCCGCAGAAATTGCAGAAAATACTTGATCAAGGTGCTGAAGATGTTCTTCAAAGGTGAGTGAGAAGACAACTATATCATTGTCATAGACTAACACATTTATCCACAGGAACAGGGCCAAAACATTTTGCATTACCCTCTGAAAGACACTGGGGCCATTGCGGTAGCTGAACGGCATCCTCTGGAATTGCCACAGTCCATAATGTGTTCTGAATGCAAGTTTCTCTGCTGAAGAATCAGACATAGTGAGCTGTGTGAATCCGGAGAGAGAATCAAGCATAGTGAGCCACTGTGAACCAGAGAGTGTTTGCAGAATATCATCCTGTCAAGGCAGCGGAAACTCATCTGGAATTTCCATCTCATTCAACTTGCGCAGGTCAATCACCATCTGACGGGGGCTGCCCACGGACTTTGAGATGGTTCAATGACACCCAGTTGGATCCAAGAATCCATCTGTTTATCAATGACTTCTCGGTTGGCCGGAGAGACAGGGAAGGGAGGCAATGAAACAGGTTCTGAGGCCGGCTTCATCGAAATCTCAACCCCACCTTCGTAGTGGCCAAGCCGCCCATTGGTTCCGAATGTGAGTTGATTGCACAAAATAACAGCTTCCAGTTCACAACACTGATCCGGTGAGATATCCGGTGAGATGTCAATTTCTGTCAAGAGTTTGGCTCCAGGCATAAATTCTTCAGGCACTTCTAACGTCTTCGGACCACCTTACAGAGGTTCTTCAGCCAAGGGATCATCAGATTCAGTTGCATTCCGTTGAGCCTTGGACGAGATTTCTGTGACAGAGTGAGCAACATTGGAGCCTGAGACACCTGTGAACAGATCACAGGCATCGCCGGTCGCATCATCTGTCTGACTCAGCCAAATCAACCACGGCTTCATGCCGTTGCAATTTTCTCATCCGCATCCAATTTCTCTGTAACCAGACCTCGCATCAATGCTGCATGAGCATTTACTTGAGTCACGAGAACCTGTCCATTCAGTCCAGTCATCCCTTGGGATTTCTGGCTGCCCTGAGAACTTGTCATGAAGAAATGATCACAGGAAACTGCAAGAAGTTCGCGATGTGCAGAAGAGGATTGTCCTTCAATATGAGGGTGTCAGGCAATCTGTAAATATTGGCTTCGTTGCCATTGCTCTGGATACTGAAATAGAATTCTGTCCCTTTGGGAAGTTGAGTTCAACTGGAACAGCAACACTTGTTTCCGGCAGGATAACAACTCTATCCCTGGCTTGCACCTCTCCATCCACACATCTGAGGTGGGCCCATTTCTTGAGCTTCTGGCTCCTGTGGTGGATTTCTGCCTTCGATCTGTGGTGTTCTAGACCAGGAAGGAGATGAACCTTGACACTGGTTGAACATTTCAAAATTTTCACCTTCTTTTTAAGTGAAAAATGTCATTTATTTTTCACACATTTTTCACTGAAAAAGCAGGTGAAAATTTCAAAACATTTTCATCACTTTCTTATTTTATTTCGAAATTTTCACCTTGAATTGAGAAAGTGCTGAAAAAGTTTTAAAATTTTCACCTTTTTCAGTGAAAAATGTCTGAAAAATAAACAACATTTTTCACTGAAAAAGAAGGTGAAAAAATTGAAATGCTCAACCAGTGTGAATGTATGCCCATCCTCATCAACCATTGATGGAGATGTTGAATTAGCCACTTGGATTGAGTGCCCAGAGTCTCCAAATAATAGGAGTGATTCGCCGTTGTGACCTATGACCGAGATAGAGAACTGGTCTGAGAAATCATTCCCCAAGATGAATGGAGTAGTCATTCCTTTGACAACATGAGCCTCAACATTCAGTTCAACTGGACCATCTGGTGTGTGGAAGAATAAATCCAGGGTAACGTACCCAGAAATTACAGACTTCCCAGCCACCTGAATCAGGTTGATGCGCTGTCCAGCGTTCAGTTGAGGTGGACGTGTCAAATTGTCAAGGGCCTTCTGCCAGATCAGAGTAATATCCAAGCCAGAATCAACAATCACCGAAATTAACCAATCCCCAAACTGTGGCAGTTGTTTCGGTTGCTCTAGCTCCGAGGAATGAACATCCAGGGGGTCTAGCCATATATTTCCCAGGTTCAAAAACAGGCTTACTTCCAGATGACTTTCTGACATGATAATTAACTGACTCAATATCTTGTGCGAGTCTCCCACAAGTCCGTCTGTTCAAAGCAGGCTTTGAACAAAATGCAGTGCATGCAGCGGCAGTTCGACTCGGGGATTCATTTGCAGGAGGAATTTCATCGGTGTTTGAGTCCGAAATCAGATTTGTCGTGCCTTCATCCGAGTTTTTCAACTCGGCCTTCCCCTTCAGGGCTGAAGTTGGATCTTCATCCTCCATACTTGATGCAAGATAGGAAGAGACTTCAGTAGTCTGAAGGGGTCAGACAAAACCCTGCTGGGACTCAGCGCCTGATGCCAGTTCATCATCGGTGTCTAAGCTGTAATACAAATTGTTGTAATTATCCTGGGCATCTTGATCCTCATTGGTCGTGTTGGCAAGGTTAGCTCTGGCGGCACGGTTCCCTTTGAATGAATGCAAGCATTCATTGTCCCAGTGCTTCACGCATCCACAGTGTCTACATGGTCGAGCACCTTTAGATTCTGTGGTAGCTTTCTTTGAAACATTTCAGTCATCTTTCAGGAATTTAGGAGGCTCCATGGTACATGACCATCTGACTAGATTAACCCGAGTGTTCTTCACACTGGGTTGCGAGTAGTTTCTGTTGCATTCATGGTATGTGGAGTCATTCTGAGAGTCCCGGGAGTCTATTTTCATCAAAGCTTCCTCATGGTATCGAATGGCGGACTGGAATTTAACAACATCCTGATACATCCGGGTGGTAAGAATAGTGTTCCACAGTGATGGTGCACCATCGATTACTTCCATACTTATTTCTGATTCATCCGGTGTATATACCGTGTTCAACAGCTCGGTCTTTCTAATGAAGTACTCACTTGGAGTTTCACGAGCATGCCCGTAATCCCTGTAGGTTGCCATATTCGCTCTTCCGCGCTGTCGATCGAGCCATCTGCGATTCAGGAAGTATGTTGTAAACACCTTTCGCAAGGTATCCCAGTCCTGTTCTATCTCTGAGCGATAGCTAATTGGCAAAGACCAGTACCAGACTTCTGCATCATCCTCCAAGCGCTTCGGAACGACATGACCCAGTTGACGAAACACAGTTGCAGACTCTCTGGCAATGTTGTTAATTTTCAGGAGCCAGCAAAGAATGTTGTCTGTGTTTCCATCTCACTTCGGTAAATCTTCATACTTCAGTTTCAAGTCAAAATGAGGCTCCTTAATAGAGCCAGATTTGTCTTTTGTTCCATCATTTCCAGATCGTCTGCAAGGCTGATACCAACAGCCCCAGCGACAACTATCGCGATCGTCATCATCATCGCTGCTTCCACTGGGATCACCATCAGGTGGATTCGGTGTGCCACGGCGATGGGGACTTTCACGAAAACCAGCTGGAGATGGTGGTCCACGTGGAGGATTGGAGAAAATCCAGAATCCATATGGGGAGGTCAGTCCCGAGCCCCTTGCGGTGCCTGAGAACCCATTCTCCTAATCTGATCTGCCTCTTGTGGATCTGCTGCGAAGTTGGTCTCACGAACTGGAGCCTCAAAGATGTTGGCCATAGGATTCAGACTTTCTGACATTCTACAGTTGTTCTTTGGGAGTCTGTTGTTTTTTGCAAAGAGACCGAATCGAACTGATGAATCACGAGTGAATGGGCACCCTGGTGGTTCATCGGATGTCTCGAAGCCAGAAGTACAGTGAGCTGGAGTGGCAGGAAGAAGAGCTTGGAATGTAGGTGGCACAGGTGGTGCAACACTCTGAGATTGCATGTGCGAGAACTCCTCAGCAGCTTCGGACGCATCATGATTGAAATCATGAGGTTTCTTCTCCATGCAGTTGTGATATTTGTCCAACAGGGACAGGAAGTGTTCCACTTCAACTCTGAAGCACACAGCCAGGATCTCAAAGTTATTCAACGACCAGTACCTTCCAAATCATCATTGTCTCCCCATGATGGGATGGCAGGCAGACATTTACCTGCCAATCGGAAAGAGTCCTCTGCCCATTGTCTTAAGTAAAATGAGACTCATAGGAGTAACCGGTATTCCTCAGTCTCGATAGGATAGCCAGTAGTCCAGTAGCCAATCCGTGCTCGTGTTTGAGCCTTCATGAGCAGCTGATCCAGAAGTCTCAATTCATTGGGGAAAACTCTCATAAACAATCTTCTGGAAGCGATTTTTCCATGCAGGAGATTACTCTTGTTGATGGTTTTCAATCCCTTGAATAGAGCATTGTGTAGCAATGAGAGTATCTGGTTGTTAGTCCCTATATCATCAAGTGATGTCAACGTAGGGAGATTAATGACCTCTACAACTACTGGGGCCTCCTGATCAACATTTTCCAAGCTGCTGTCACCTGCTCTACTTTGCTAAATCTAAATGTGTTTTTTTCTGCCAGAAAATTAATCCAGATTAATTTGGTTTAATCCGTTCAGCACAGTGGTTACAGCATGATGGGTATCTACATGAGATCTAATTACGGCTACTAGAACTGACACAGCCCTGTGCCTGCGCTGCTCAGACCAGTGGAGGCACAAATGGTTGTTTTGCCATTGATCAATCAAGATTAATTGACAACTTACTGTAAATGCGGGCCACCAGTGGGTCGCCGCCGGCTGTCCTCTGGGAAGTTCGGTTAAGTATTACAGGACTCGTCACAATGGGTACTGATACACACTGAGAATGTGCCACTCATGATGGTGGCATCACTGGCATGGAGAGATTTGTGGAGAGCTGCCACGCCTGCTTGAAGTGGTGAAGGAGTGTAAGCCAGATGAGTCTTGAGGAATGGTGGTATTGCTACGACGAGGCAGGACAAGAAGACGGGCCTTGAAGGGATGAGTGATGAAACCAAGAGGATGTGCTATCATGTGACAGAGCCGAACAAAGAACCAAGAAGCCCATCAACTTGCTTTCAAGTTGATCGGCACAAAGCCACCACCTCTTCTTTCTCCCCACCACCTTTGACTCCACTGCCAGACAACTGTGTCATCCCATACCCCACATCACAGTAGCGGTGGAGTGTGTTTCACTTACCGCTGATCATCTGTAGATCAAAGCCGTCACCAGCAGTTTGACAACTGTGTTGAGGTGTGCACAGCTTGAACCATGGCTCAGGAGTGGCACGATGTGACTCCTTTAGTACTAAAAGGAAACCAATATGGCAATGGAAGCATGGGGAGGCTTGTAAGCAACACTCCAAGGTTGAACCACTATATTCCCTTTTGGGACGATATTGATCGCCCGCAAGGAAACCTCAAACCCGCCCCTCCCATACCACATTTGCATTGAAATTTTGTGAGTCCAACCGGAATTGAGGGGATTTCCTCAGCCTACTTGTGAGTTGCAGCCATAAATATGGTGAATCCATCATCTTTGTCACGTTCTCCAGAACCCGCTTAGCTGCTGTGCTGACAAAATAATAGTATCTCCCAAATGACTACCCCACTGAACAAATGCTTGTTGCCTGCATACTGATGTTCTCGGGATATTTTCTAGTTGACTTCCTGTCTCCTTGAAGCTTGTTTTGCTGTTGCAAGGCAAATTTTTGTTTGCCGAGGGAGCTTTTTGATTGAAGCCAGGAAAGATATTCTGCACCCCTGTTTGCTGTGGACCTGGACCGGGGTTGTGTCTTGTCATGCCCTCCAGACCCAAAGGACGCTCCCCAGAACTTGTGGGCCAAATTCAACGTGCCGCAGGCGCTCGGCAAATTTTTGTTTGCCAAGGGAGCTTTTTGATGGAAGCCAAGAAAAATATTCTGCACCCCCGTTTGTCGTGGACCTGAACCTGGTTTGCATGTTTTCATGCCCTCCGGACCCAAAGGATGCTCCCAAGAACTTGCGGGCCAAATTCCGCGTGCCGCAGGCGCTTGGCAAATTTTGTTTGCCAAGGGAGCTTTTGCATTGAACCAAGAAAAATATTCTGCACACCTGTTTGTCGCGGACCTGGACCTGGTTTGCATGTTGTCATGCCCTCCAAACCCAAAGGACACTCCCAATAACTTGCGCGCCAAATCCGCGTTCCGCAGGCGCTCGGCAAATTTTGTTTGCCAAGGGAGCTTTTGCATTGAATCAAGAAAAATGTTTTGCACCCCCGTTTGTCACGGACCTGGACCTGGTTTGCATGTTGTCATGCCCTCCAAACCCAAAGGACACTCCCCAGAACTTGCGGGCCAAATTCCGCATGCCGCAGGCACTCGGCAAATTTTGTTTGCCGAGGGAGCTTTTTCGTTGAAGCCAGGAAACATATTCCATACCCCCATTTGCGGCGGACCTGGACCTGGCATCCAAAGACGCAAGGTTCCACTGGATTGTTTGTTCTCTCACCCTTGGATCGTCGAATCGTCGCACTTGGTCTTTGGCAGTTAATCTTCTTCGGACGTTGTCTATGCATTCAGTACAGGACCACTCAAAAAGTGCAACCCTTTCTGACCCACTCCCTGGGCCCTCCAAGTCCCAGACGAAACAGAACTTGCATTTAAAGTAATTGACTGGTGCATGTATGTAGTGTTGTGTGGCTTGAGCCATGGCTTGAACCAAGAAATGCACCCCAAAAAACCTAATTGGTGTGCATCGCGTCAGCATCCTGTCACATAGTAGCACAAGTCACATCACTGCTCTGCGACGCGATGCACACCAATTGGTTTTTTCGGGCCGCTTTTTCATCCCAATCATTAGGCGAAAGAGTAAATTACTAAATTGCCTGCCTGTCAGTTATTTTTACAGCCCATTTGGTCCAGAACTGACAGAGATATATGTGATTCAATTGAGTCCTCTGTCAAACCACTTTGGAAACAATACCCATGGTACACACTAATATTTTTACATATTCAGCTGTATGACTGGGTTTCTAATGTCATTTATTCCTCCCTGACATCTTTATGAAACCATGGGTTGGGGCATTCGCAAGCAGTGTTTTGACATGTGGGAGCAGGTGGTCATGCTGTTCTCCAGAAGCGTTGACGTCCCCGAGTGCCTGACCAGCGCTGGTGGATCCGGGGCCAGGGGGAACATGGACGAAAACGAAGAGGACAGCATGGAAGTCAGAGTCTCGGAAGTCTTCCCAGGTTGTACCCGCAGGCGGCATCATCCAAGGCACTGCGAGTGCCATGGAGATCTCGCAGTTGTTAGGGCGCGCCTTCCAGAAAGCAGCCGCAGTGCCGAAGCCCTTGAACTGACCTGATTTTGCCATGGTGCCGCCGAGTTTGGCCGCATGCGTCGCGGGTTTTCCGTGAATCTGCAAAGCAAAATTGGTCGAGTTACTAGGTGCAGTAACCCTATTAGGTTTGTTTAAACAATGACCATCTCAACGTAAATCAGATTTTAAACTTTGTTTAGTTTGATCCTGGTTTAATGAGGGTTCAAACAATGTTCAAGTAAAATAGAAAAAAGATGCTGACCATGAGACTCGAACATACGCGAGACTTGGAAGAAGGCCAGTAGGAAAGAAGATCTTACAAGTGAGCCAAGTAGATGATGTAACAACGAAGCTTTGGATGATTCTATCATCAATTACTGTGTGAACTTTAAAAGTTTAATTTTACAAGTCTGGGGCATGTTGAGCAGCACTCGCAATTCAACTGTATGTTATTCTGTGGTTCCTGCTTACCTATGGTGACTTGAAAGGAAAGGTTGGAAGACCTCAAAGATTGTGGTTAGGCTAGTACAGTCATTTTGTGGTCCTTGCATTTTCCACGGTCCTTGCACAAGTTTTTTTTTGCTGGTCCTGGGTGCATATTTCTGGCTAGTTTCTTCACGTAGATATCTCGGTATGGTTCCAATGAATTTGACCCATTTTTTTCTCTCCATACACAAGACTGTTTTAAACCCAGGTAATATTAGCACAATGAGTGATTTTGCAGTGTGCTGGACTCTACACGCCAAATTGGGCAACATTGGTGGGGTAATTACTGTAAAATTATCAGCACAATGATTTGCATCCCAGGCGTCGAGTACAGAAAAGTTGAGGTGAAAGGGGGGGAGGTCAGCATTGAACGACACCATAAAGATGTGTTCATGTGATGTTGATACTTGTACATGCAGGTGCTTCCCAGAATCCCAACTTGGATCCACACAGTTCCCATGTGACTAAATCCATTCCACAGGTTTAGCAGAGGCATGGGATCAATGTAGGAGGATGGTTCATAGCTCTCATCGGGATTGAAAAATGCCCACTTTGCTAAAGTCAGAGGCAAATAAATCTGTGCTACTCTTGAGGCATTTGTCAGTTGCATAGTCTAATGGTTGCGTGCATCTTCAATATTTACTTCCTCCTTACCCATCACCTAGAGGTCATAGCTTCGACCCCCCCTGTATGCATGCTTTTTGCATTGAGTCTGAACAGTGTTCAACGGGTGATTAAACACTGTTCAATCGTGATTATACGGTTGAACAAACTTAGTTTGAAATCAATGATTAACCGTTGATTACAGTCTGTTCAAACTCACATCACATTCCACTGTTCATCAGGGGCAGCGCACCCCAATGCTTCCCACTACTGGTGTTGAACAGAACAAAATTTAAAATCTGATTTACATTGGGAAACCAATTGTTTAAACAAACCTAATAGTGATTTATCCAGGTGCTCGAGGCAGAAGGAAAGAGGAAGCGTATGTGGATGTCCCACTGGAGCATTGTTGCAGATGTCCTGCTGGAGCATTGTTGCAAAGGCACCCGGCCACTTGAAGAAAGGCCCTGTCACGAAGGCATGGCCGCCGATGTTGAGGATGTTGGCGCACAGGCTCGCCTCCATAGACGCCTGGTCAGGGCGCGTCGAGATGGTCAGGGGTGGGCAGCAAGGAGGGCGTGGGACGCGAATACGGCAATTTTTGATGCACTTGCTAGGGACGCAGTCAGTGGGGGGTCGAGGAGCATGCTGGGGAGTTGGGGCGGCATGGTTGTCGGGTGCATTGGGCAGAGAGAATTAGTTAGTTGTATATTTTGAGAAAGGCAGATTTTGATCGCGATGACGGCAGAGGAAATAATCTCTGTGGGAACAGTCAAAGCGGTTTCTCGCAACTCCGCTCGCAATCTGAACGCCGCTGAAAGAAGGGTTCACTATACCGGCATCAGAGGTGAGTCCTATATGTCCAGAAAGCCCCGAAGAAGGGCTTTCCGGACATATAAGGATTCTTCAAACTGGTTAATGTGGATCTCATGGGGTCGGATAAGTGACATTTTTTTCACATTTACGGTGACTTGGGTTCCAGATGCTGAATCTCCTTCAATAATTGCGCGCTTGGGCTGATACTATGGGAGGTATGAGCCATTCATCCCAGGAACACATTGGGATAGTGAGATTTGCGAAACACCGACAGGACGGTGGTGTTTGGGAGTCAAAACGACACAATGGACCGAGTGTTTTAAACCACCTCCACCGTTTTTTCCAGCGCACCAGCTATCGATGGGGCTTTGGAAAGTATTCTGGTAGTAATAGCCCCTGGAAACCTAGGAAGGGCTTGCGCAGGGGCGCCTAGTGATAGTGAAAAAATGGGGAGGAATGGGACAAAGCCCATGGAGCAAGGAATTGTTGCAACAGCATCTGGGCAAAGAGATTGCTAGGGGATGTTCCAGCCTGATTACGACAAAATCGGGGTGTCATCAAGATAAAATTGTTCCTTCAAATCAGTCCAACAGCAAAAACTCTGTAGGACAATAAAATTGGCTGGGTAGGGACGGTGCAATGTTCCAGCCCCGATTCTATCCAAATCAGGGTGCATGCAAACAAATCCTTCCTCCAAATTCGTTTGACAACATTCATTTGTGCTGCCCTGCGGAGTCCACAGTGCACCGAAATGACCAGGGGCGCACGGCACAATGTTCAGATGTCAGGCAGTTGAGGTTACACTCAAAGACGGTACGAACGGAGATTGAATTTGCAAGGTAGCTGTATTTTCAGCCATGTTGTTGCAAGTGAAGGTGCATTCCTTCCAAGCCACCGGACACAAAGACATCATTTACAACAGTGGGGCTCGGTGGCACTGGTCCTTTGGACAATTTTTGGCAACTATCAAAGTGTTTCTAACGACTTGGTCCATTGCATGGCCCTGGCATCAGGTCGGATCTATGGAACCTGGGTAAACTGATTGATGAGGGGAAAGGAAGGAGCTCACGTGCTCTGGCTTGAAATTGAGCACCTCAAGCCGATCAAGCAAAGTCGCGCGGGAGAGAGCCACATACACCTGGCCTGGAAAGACTCAATGCTCGCCGAGACACCTACACAAAGTTGAAGCATCGTTGAGCATGTTGATAAACTCTAGCTTGGAAATGAGTAGGACACAAACAGTTTCCGAAGAGATAACCTTGGTCTCGCTGTCGGAAAACTTGGGTGAGATTGAAAGTATTGGGAATCGCCTGGTCCCAACACTTTGCTTCAAACACATATTTGAAAATATTCATAGGGGGAGGCAATTGGAAAAAGTCTCCGTGATAACGAGCTGCGGTGAGTCAGTACCACATTCTGTTTCAAGCAAGTCGGTATGACCTGGATTCCCCCGAAGGGTTCATCACACCCACGAACTGTGCTGCCGATCTGCGAGAGCTTGTCAAAGAGACCACCATCAACCATAGAGACTGTGAATGGTGAGCACATATCTAACATGAGTAGTGTTAGGCTCACTTTCACCCACAGTGAGAACCTTTGTCCGGTTCCATTGTGTAGCTGCTCTGGCATTCCGCTTAATGTTGCTTATAAAATGTTCGGCACTTCCTTCACCCTGGCCGATTCCAGCAAAGGAGTTTAATGTGATACCTTCAATGTTCGAAGTAGCCAGTCATAATCCGGGTGCCGGGTCATCACTCAGTGCAGCGCAGGAAGCAATCAACTTACCAGTAGAAGCGGTAATAGCGACAGCGTCGGAAATTTCGTGCGGACGTGCAGGATACTTCATCTTCAAGGACTTGATGATTTGACGAAGTAGAAGTGATTCACTGGTACCTGTGCATGAGTAAACTATGATGTGCAATGGGAGGAACATATTACTTGCCAGCACTTCCGGTGAAGAACACATTTGCTCCCCCCCCCGGACCACCTTGAGAATTGTGCCTGTTCTGGGCTCAATTTCATGATCATTTCTTGAGCCTGGGCCGTTTCCGTGCCTGATATGTTGACGGCCTTGATTGAGGACGATCATCAAGGAGGGGTGTAGGAGCGCCATTTGTATGTGTTACCTTTCTGGTTCTCTTCCTTGGCGGCTCCAATCCGGCCTGTGTGCCTCCCGGGCACTTAGCCCTGGGGTTGATGGCCTCCTGGATAGCCCGAAGCCGTTCATTCCTGCCCCTCTGCTTCACGTCGATGGTGTTTTGCATATTTTCATACAGCTTCTCACTATTTCTCAAAAGAGGTTCTACCGGGGGTTGGTGGGGATTAAGGGACACTGCAGTCGGGCCAGCACAGTCACTGGTCTCCAGGGGTAAAGGAGGGATTAGCAACGGGCAGCCAGGTGGTCTTTGAGGCATGGTCATGACGATACGTTGGTAGCGGTGGTCACTCTGACCATCACTGTGACAAAGTTCCGTATTATGCGCGGACTGGCAAAAACAAATGGAAAGGGTTTAAAACAGTTTTAAACAGTTTTCAAATGGTATTTTTCAGGGGGTAAATTTCGGGGACATTCTGAAGAGATTCTCCAGTTGGAATTGAAATATTTTTTGCCCCCCCCCCCCCTGATGCAGATGCGTGTCTATCATGTTTCCTATGTATTTTGGACAAACCCGAACCCGAAAAACTGGTGTCCAGGCCTTCAGGCCTTATCCATTCTCACTCAGGATCCTCAGAATATGCCAAAGCTAGCCATTTGGGACCTTGAGAACTACAAGTGAGCATGCTGGCCCTCATCCCAGGTGAGTGGTTATTTTGAAACTATTTATACCATTTTAAAACTGTTTATAAACAGTTTCCCAGATCTGACAAACTGAACGGAAATAAAAACGGTTTTTACCATTTGAAAATGTTTGCAAACGGAAAGGGTTGGAGCCTTAGGGGATATTTGTCCAGTGGTGTCCACTGAATGTACCCTTGACAATAACCGTGTAAACACTTTTCACATTTACTATCAATGTACATTGTAGTTCACCAAACATGATCAAAATGTCCACTGAAAGCCGCTGGACACCCAGGCAAAGCACACTAACCCTAACTGGACTCCGTCAGATGTACAATGACTTCCATTGGATACTGTAGCAAAATTTCATTAAGAGAAATTTAATCAGTACTATCAACCATATCCCCAAACTCTTCTCTGAGACCTTCATTTTTCTTCTCTGCCCTTCTATCCACCAGCTCTTTATAAAGCAGCATCAAGATGTGGACCACAAAATCATAATTAATGTTGGACATTTGTCGCAGTTGAGCCTCGTAGCCATTCAGCCAAGCATTGAGCTGCTCGGCAGTTTCTGTGTTGAATGCACCAGTCATGTGAGTGCGACCATTATTGTCAACGGTAACAGAAATCAAGTCCAGTTGAGAGCCATTGGTCAATGCAGGATTGCACCAGACCGGCATAATATATCAGTGGCCCAATGGACGATGTAATGCCAGGCATTGACTGGATCCATGGGCTGTTAGGGCTTGGGGTAACGATATGGCGTAGAAGATTACAAGCATCGTTGTATGCCAAAAAACCGGGTCTGGAATTGGGATGGGGTTCCCAGATTTTGTTAATGATCCTGAGGACCTGTGAGGAACTCTTGGAGCGGTAACATCTGCCCCACCCAATGGGGCAACCACAGGACCACTGCACTGTCTGCAAGCAGTATGTTGTCCTGGCACGAAATGTATGAACTACATTCGCTCTAGCAGTACCATTGAGTTCTGGAAGCTCTGAGTGCAGAGAGGGACCAGTCTGCGGTACATTTGCTTCATTCTGGCCTGTTTGACGCCGTACGATGTGTTGCACACCAGGAAAAGAGAGTCGCGAGAATCGGTTCAAGTATTTCTGGTGCCAGTCCTTGCAGGATTCGTCATCGCAAGTCACCACCCCATCCGAATGCACTGGGCGTCTGCAAGGAATTATTCCACAAATAGATCTCATCTCAAGATGATCCTTGCAAAAACAGCTGTTTTATAGTTCACCAACGGGCCTTCACAGATACTGACAGCACATATCTGTTTCAAAAACCAGGAAACAGGAGCTTCAATAGTATATATACACACGTGGTGAGAGATAGTCTTACCGTCCATTACTGCTAGACGTGTATATCCCCATCGAGAACCTGGTACTCATTCTTGCTGCCTCAGATGAGCAGGCAGCTCTGGCAAAATGTCTTGCCCAGGTACAATGGGATCCACATTTTCCTAAGACTTGTCAATGAAGAGTCAAAGAGGGACAACCAAAGACCAAGGGGTATGTGCCGGAAGATGCCGAGACACAGCCTCAGAGGTAGGTAGCGGTCGGCCACCCCTTATTTCACTTTTCGGAAAATGTTTGCAAATGTGCTGAAAACACGTTTGGAAAGGTTTAGAAAAAAATCCGGATTTCTTTCGGCTATAGCACTGAAAAATCGCTGATCTGAGCAAGATCTGAGCCAAACAAGAACTGCAGTCAGTATCATGTCATAACATTGGCACCGCCTCTGAAAATTTTCACCCACATCAAGACGTACTTAAGTTTGACTTACGTTGCGGCCATCATGCCGTCGATTGTCAGGTATTATGCTCGCCCACTTGGTAAGACTCTACCTGCAGTCCTACGCTTCTTCTGTCTCGTCCTGAGGCCGTGGGCTTTCACCGGCTGCGTTGGGCACTTGTAAATGCAATGCTCTTCCTGCTCCCATTTCTTGCAGAGATAGCAATACTTGTGCTCCAAAAGGTCGCGTAAATAGGCTTCATTTATCTTAGTGTCGTTTTTATCAGTCTTGTAATTTTGGCTCGCGTTCCTGGACGTACCGGCCGCCTGCTCTGAGAAATTCGGTAGAAATACACTAGGAACAAACTAGGAATAGCCGGATTTGTGACATTACATAATGCTGTGCTCTCAGCTGAGAGGTAGGTAGGGGTCCAGAGGGTCTTATTGCACTTTTCCGACCCTGTGTGGCAAATTTTAGTAGTGAATACCCCTTGCCAAAGACTTACTTGAGAAACTGGGGCATCAACAACACCATTTTCATTCTGATCTAAAACCGCACCCTCTGCAAGCAAGTCGGCGGTATATCACTTCAGATGAGTACATCGTGTGCATCCATGCTCCATGGAACCTGCAACAACACCGCCATCTTTTCCAATAGCATCCCGGATGGATTCAGCCAGGAGATGTGCGCTTGAATGGTCCAGAACCATAAAGGTATCCTCCAGACCATGGGCCGAAATGAGTCTCCGAGCAAAGTGTTCAAAATAGAGGCACTGAGATTGACGGGTCGTAATTCGTGGGTTAGCACCAATAGTATCGCTTAACCAATCTGCAAAGTTTGCCCATCCTGAATGGAAGTGGAGAATAGCATTTTCTTGGGCCATGGGAATTCTGCGATCTATCCAAATACAGTGTTTAGAGACCCGGAGATAGGCTGCATCATACTCCAATTTTTGTCTGCAGCCAGTTAAAGATCCATCTCGGCGACAAGTTATTCGGTCCAGGTAATACTCTGCATGACACCCGGCACAATATCATCAATTCCCAACAAGTGATACATTTTCTCTAGATCCTCACAGAGCCTGTGGCTCAGGTCTGGTCCAATGGTTCCCTCTTCAGGGGGGAAATGAGAATGTTCGTGCCTCCTATGAAATGCTCCTTCCAAAATTGCTACGATGCTCCGTAGCCAAGCCGTTTGCCGGGGCTGACGTGGTTCTCAATGCTGATTCAGATGTAATTTGAATAGAGGATAGCTCGCCACCAAGACTGTGAGAATATAGAAGGCTCTCTGCAAAGAGAATTCATGGATGAAGTAAAGCTGAAGAACCACGAGGAAGTGACCGAGACTTGGTATCATCGCAATAAGACAAGTTGTTTAGGCCCTCAACATCAAGTCCATACTTTCAGACTCTTAATTTTTAATTGAAGTGTATGCGTTAGAGTAAAGTTTGTTTTCTAGAATCTAGCTTGACCTATGAAGACGGAAACCACGAGTAACATAAAAACAGAATTACAGTGCACTACATTGTGTGAGTCACTCTGGCTTTTGTTGTGTTTTGGTTTGACGAAGTTAAATAGGGACACAAAACTGTTCTTGCTCGATAGTAATCACACCGGCAAGACTTGTGATGATTGCGAAGGCATTGGTAATTTTGGGAAGAAAGTACATGCATCAGGTTATAGATCATACACATCAACGGACACTTGCACTGTTGCGCACCATACCAAGTCGGCCTAGGTCACCTCGCTACATCATATCCTTGCTACTCAAAATCCCATCAATTATATATACGTTAAGACCTTGTGAGCTGAGTCAGATTTGATGGACATCCATCCATTCACAGCAGAGGACTCAGCAGAATTGTGTCCAGGTCGGCAGGGGTGACAGCGACACGTTCGGGGGTGGCGAGGGTCTGGGGGACGTTGAAGAATGTCTGTGGGGGTCCTAACGCTCTTAGGCATCGTTGAGACCAAGGAAATCGAGTCAGATTTGAGTGAGATTTGATTACTTAGTTGTGACGCCAAATTTGGCAAGAGTGGCAATTGTGTCGAAGTCGTCGGTCGCATTCGGGCGTAAAACGACCTCGGAGACGCTACGGAACGCTTCAGAGGGTCCGCAAGTCACCTTGGATTCTTGAGATCATGCCAAATGAGCAAGATTTGAGTGAGACTTTTTCACTTTAGTGCGAGCCAAAATCTGGCCCAAGTGGCAAAGTTGGGTGGAATGCGGGAGTGACGCCGACATGTTTGGGTAGAGAGCAAGGCAGATTACGTGGTAGAATGCTCGATAGGGTCGTAACGTCGCTGGAAATAGTTGAGAACATGTAAATCGGGCAAGGTTTGAATGTGAATGGTCTTGTTCCAAAATTGGCTACACAGGTGATGACACGACAGCAACACCCACACATTAAGGGGTTGGGGGCACAAATGTGCCACATATTGCTTTTCAAGGAAGAGGTCGATATGAGGAAACGGACTTGTGGGTGCCGGCGACCTGTGGCGACGGTACGTGGTAGCAAAAGAAAAGCAAGAGTTTCCATTTTGGGGCATCTTTCGACTTGCACCGCAAGATATATTTGAGTAAAGACTGACATAGAGTAGGAGTGACACGAGTAAGGACAGTGAGTTAAGAAGTGAGTTTTCACTAGAGGCGCACCATAACTAGAAGGATTAATCACGATTGAGGTCCTTGGAGGACAAGGCCTTCACCTTTGCCTTTCCCTTTCCCTTTTCCTTGGTGTGCTCCTCTTTATCCCCCACCACCTCCGACTATATCCCCTTCTTTGTATGGATCTTCTTGAGTTTGCGCTTCAGGTCTTTCTTCTTCCGAATCGCTGGGAGTGTCAGAGCTGCTGTCGGATTCGTCGCGACGTTTCGCTGCCGTATGCTGCCCACAGCTGCCTTCAGTGCCGTGTCGGCGCTTCTTCTGCTCCTCCTCCACACACCTCTTTTTCTTTCGTCTCACTTCCTTCGTCGCTTCCTTTCCTCAGCCTCATCTGCCGCTACCTTGGCCGCTTTGGCCTCTGCCAGATAAGCGAGCCATTCAGCGCGCTTCATCTTCTTGAACTTGGCCCTGACCTTGGAGTCGAGGTCGATATTTCCGTTGACCCACTTCTTGGCAAGAGGATTGTAAGGTATATCCCCAGACGCAAAGAGCTTTCTGTCCGAGGTGACAGTGCTATTGCGAATCCCGAGGGCCGTTGTAAGGCACTTCTTGGTGAAAGGATGATTCGCATACTGGCGGTGGTCTTCATTTTCGTCGTCCTTGTAGGCTAAAAGAGTTGAGTGGATGATATTTCAGTGCAAGGAATTTTACTTACTTCCGGGAACACGGTAAGGACGGCCACCTGTCCAGTTATTTTCATCGCAAAATCTGATGGCATGGACACGACAGTTCCAGCGCTCACTGTTCACCGATACATTCAAGAGTCTTAGGGTAGCCCTCCTTTTCACCGCCAACAACTGTATTGAGAAATCACATGAATCCTTTATCGGACGCATTTTCTGGCCATTCATGGTCCTCGTCATCGTGAGAGTTCAGAGTTGGCACAAACCGCTTTTTCTTCAACGCAGTATTCTTCCGGCTCTGGGCGAGTTCAAGTGGCTTCAATTTGCTCGAGGACCCCTGGAGGATATGTTGTAGGTGTATTTCTTATCCTTCGGAAATGACTTACGATGTCAGTGCTCTGGGGTTTTCCTTCAGACTTCCAGATTATATAGCAAACTAGTCTATCAGACGTTTGATAGAGTTGGTAGGTGTCGGCCTGGTTAACCAGTCATGAACTGGCGAACCATGCCAAGACTGACAGTGCTGCCGTGCTCAGTGCTAATGCTTAATTTACTGTAACGACCGTCTAATAAAATGTTGAATGATAAATGTCACTGAACGAAAAAGAGATTTACCTTTGGCAGGGCTGAGGTGCGCCAGAGCTGGTGGGAGGAGCTTTTTCAAGGATGTTGTAAAGATTCCATCTTCAGTCTTGCAGAGAGCTCTACTCTCCCTTTGGGATGGAAGAATCCAGACAGTGTGGGTATGGGTATTGACTCCCTGGAACTCGACAGCAACTAAAATGAGAATAAAATAAGCAGTGAATGACTACATGAAGAATAAGTTACGCACTGGGAAGGTCTGCACCATCCTCATCGGGCTTCACAAAGTCGTGGAACGGAGGCGGGTCGGCAACCAACTTCCTGGAATGTTAGGCTTCTGTTTCTCTTCCTCAGAGTCCATTCTGCTTGATAATGAGGACTCTGTGACATCTACAAATAATACTCTAAGTTTCGAGCTATAACAAATTAATACTGAGTCAGGCCTTACTGCAGTCTACTGCCAGTTTGGCTTCCGAATCGTCGGGCTGTCCAAGGTGTTTGAATTGCGGAGGAGGGTCCGACTTCGTGCCTTGCTGAAGGAGTTTCCTATAGGCACTTGGGCAAAGTGTTAGGCTGAACATTGAAGCTACGAAAAGATCAAAAGCTCACCCAGCTGGGGCAACATCCTGCTTTTGACCAGCGGCATCTTGGTCCTCCTTGGATTTGTCTGTGCTGTTCCTGCTGTTCTTGATGGATGCTCTGCCTGTTGTACCTGGACGATAGACAACAAACTTCTGGAAGTGGGACTCAGAGGCAAATTTCTGATTCCTGAGAGCCTTGGGGACAAGCTCTTTGAGTTTCTTAGCCATAATCTTGTTGGGGTCAGAAGGGATCGGGATGTCAAGCGCTATAGAAAGTGAAAGGAGCTGTGACTTGTTGAGATTATTGACAGGCTCCCCCTTTAATGTCATCAAGTGAGTGCAGTGTATTGAGATCGAGATGAGTGCGAGCCATGGTAAAAGTGAAAATGATCGGATGGCAACGGAATTCAGTGATCATGTGAGAGCAATGGAATGATTTTCATGCAGAGGTACACTGAACTTCACTGGATACCACTGGACATGTACGCTGGAATCAGTGAAATTCACCGGACAGGGGTTGAGCGGTCACTGATGTCCACTATCTAATCTTTCCTTCAATGGATCACATTGATCATCAGTGTTGGTCATCGAATGGACACCGGTGTCCTTTGTTACTAAGAGCATGTAACTCGGTTTCACTGTTTTCGGACGTTTGGATGAGATGCAAAATATTTGTTTGAGCTCATGAGGCTGCACCCCCACAACTGCTGAAGGTACGGCTGTATGAATTGACATTGCTCTATTTGGATACACACTAGTTATGTCTTGAAGTAGCACAAAATTTGAATGATTCGCCCCAGTGATGAATCAAGAGGTGGGCATTTTCTATTTCGATACATCTGCTCCAGTCTGGAGTGCTGACGATGGCACGCTGTGGAGACCCGAGACCAAACCCGCTGGTTGTCGGATTGCCGGGCCTCAGCCAGCCCAGACCCAGATGTGGGCACCATCAAATGCTCCGAGTAGAATTGTCCTCCTAAAGCTGGAAACACTTGGGAAACATGTCTGTACAAACCATGGATTTATTAATCGCTCTCCTCGCTCCCACTTCCCCCTCCACCTCCTCATCCGTCATATTCCGCTTGTTGTGAACCGAGGGAAAAGCAACAACATGAATGTGCACCGTACCGTTGAGGAACTTGTTGCCCTGGTTGAATAGGTGTAGGTGAGTGGCAGCTGAAAGGCCGCCTCGAGCTCCTCGTGATACCCACCGTCGCACAGGGTGTATTGGGTGTATTCAAGACTGCTTGGGAAAGAGAGATAACCGCCACGATGGTCGCTCACTTGAGGAACGAGAAGTTAAGCGAGACATACTGGGACACAAATTGAAAGCTCGCATACATCAAATGCACGTGCTCATCACAGAGAAATTCAACAGTGTGGCACCAGCATTACAGCTTAAATCACATTAGCCCAGCACCACAAAAGGACTGCCTACGGCCACGATATGCTTACAATGCGCTTGGTGTCAGCTCTTAATATAAATCATATTCCAATTACTACCATACACAACATACAACAAAATGTAATAAGACCTGCCTCTCACTCGGCGTCGACTGGTAACAGACACCTGTCATGCACATATCTCAGAACACCAGAGGGTCCCTGCAGCCTCCGAGATGGACTTCCATCGCCTAAAATAATGGAACCATCTACCCGTTTTCGAGCGTGGGAGATCTCTGTTTGTCACAACATTGATGGGGCATAACCAGTCGATTATCTGCGTACCCTGGATGGCTGTGTTAAATTCAGTGACCTGTGATGGGGCGTGATAGAATGCAGGTACTTTCCATTGCTATCTCGCCGGTGGTCCTGGGGTCTCATGGACGGTTGTCAAGATCCCTGAGTCGAAATGGTCGATCTTTGTGGATGGTATTCGATGCTGCACTATGACATACGCTGGGCCTGTTCTTGTCGGTCGGCAACATCATCGAACCATTCCATTATGTCTGGGGAGAGGTTATTTCAGTCAACAGTTCTTCTATGTTCAAAGAAGTAGGCGGTGACATACGGGCATGAGCTCTGTGTTGCTCGTGAGCGGCAGCATGCACAGCTGTGAGGATATCTGAAGTGTTATGCATCAATCTGAGTGAAACCGGTGTAAGATTCAACTTACTTATGCGTGCATTCGTTGCTGATGACCCATATCCCTGGATGGTTATATCAGGAACTAAAATTTGCAACGGCAGGGACCAACTAAAGTGATTTCCAACAATAACCACGAGTTCAACAGAGTTTTGAACTGCTCTAACTTGTTAAGATACTCCTGCAACTCAACCAACCGTCAAACGATAGGGTAGGATGAATGAAGCTTTCCAGGAGTCTTGAGCTGGAGCATCGCGTTTTCAGGCTGTATGTGATGAAGTTTGAGCGGTCGGGGACAGAGTATCTGGGACACCTGGGGGAAAATAAGACGCTGTATATGACGTGAAACAAGAGGGATGTGCGTATGGCGTTACAGAAATCGATGAAAAATCCGTTGTTGCAGAGGGAAAATGCAAGTGCACAACACACAATTAGCCGCAGCAATAAATAGTCAATAATGGATGCCGAGTTGCTGTAATCGAAGACACCCCCCATATATCATCCAGAGTGTGTTGAGCCAAAGGTGTGCTACCAAATGATTCATCTGGGAGTGCCGTGGTGATCCCGGGGTTGGTGCGCGTCCTTCTGCGGATTCTCGAGCTTTCTTTTTTTTCCCCCCGAACGTGGGTTGGTGCCACTGCTTGCCCTGATGCGCATCCTTGAACTACGGGTGTATGTGAAGCGTGCGGTGCAAGACTCGAGGGCGGCGAATTGTGAGACGCGGTGTCGAGGAACGAGAACGATATCGAGGTAAGGTGCGCGAGGTCTTCAATTGAACTGGTATTATGTCTGACTCTGGTGACGGCAATACCAAAACCGGTTCGGCTGCGCAGGACAGCGCGAAATTAGTTTGAATACGGCCTTGGTGAACGTCGGTGTGATTGGGGAGGGGACCGAATGACGGACACAGTGGCGGAGAGAGCATAAATTATTTCCTTCAAATCTGTCCAATAGAATTTCCTGTGACCGACCTTTCAATGCTCGTAAAGACATAGGGCTTCATAGACCATAAAACTGACAGGTACGCACAGTACAATGTTCCAGCAGCGATTTCTACGAAATCAAGGTGTGTCATATCATTTACTTCAAATTCAATTCAATTCAATGGCTTCAAGAAAATCTTTTCTCCTGAGGTTGCCAGGAGCTATGTGGTTCTACTCGATGTACTACCCATTCGTCCTCGGCGTCAAGATCTCACTGATGATAATCGTCAGTTTAACAGAGGGCGCTTCAATTCCAAGTGTACCTTTGTGCTCAAATTTCCGTGGTGGACCAGTAGCCAGTAGGCCAGGTGCCCAACATTTGACATCCCATCCCTATGGTGACAAAGCCAATCCACGTACTGTTCCACTGACATGGTCGAGCTCGTATTCCCAATGTTTGTCAGCCCGTCCGTGCGCTCAGAAAACCAGTCCTCCGGAGTTGGCTGATCCGCTTGAATCTTTCTCAGCTCTATGGAAAATGCATCCCACAGACTAGGTGTCCAATAAACGGTCCACGCTATATGCTTGAATGCGTGGGGATGGATGCATGTGTCTC
>JARGXW010000955.1:0-48107 GCA_029204085.1 Mycena sp. CBHHK59/15
AAGTTCATTTGAATATTCAGCTACTAATTTACCTTTCTCGGGAATGAATAGCTCAATAAATCAGGCGTGGTGTGCGGCAAACCGTGAGCATGTTTCGTTCGACTCTAAGCGTTATACTTATGTCACTCGTAGTTCGGGGTTCGGCTCCCCGCGCCCGAACTAGAGGTGGTCGGTTAGTGAAGTCTTTTTTATCGCTGTACGCTGCGGAAACGCGTCTGGATTTCCGCCACAGCTGTGCTAGTCATCGCCTTCCCCCAGGAATCCCGATCGACAGCCGACCGGATTCCTTTGTGGACGAGACGGACTAGGCGCTCAATGTTAGGCCGTACTGACATTACTTCTCGCGCACGTCTCCTTGGCACATCAGTGGATCCCAGAAGAGGTCCACGGCCATCCACGGACGATATTGAGCCTGAGGTGCGGCATCGTATTCTCGTGCGTTGGCAAAAGTGTTCTCTTGTGGTCCGTGGTCATATTTTGCATGGGCGCGGGGTTGCTGACATTGAGCTCGGAAATGAGACATGTTTATGAGGTTGCTTGCCATGCGCCCCACTGCGTGTTCATGTACGCGCCGAACTCATTGACAAGAAAAACTGTCAATTCTCTGCTTGAGCAAAGGTATATTCCTCGATTCAAAGAGGAATATGCGCACGACTGTCTGACCATCCCTGGCGGATCGCAGTACATTCAGTTGCATCAGTAGTGCCAGATGTATTAGCCAAAGCAAAGCATCTGTTCCCTGGTTAGGAACATCTAAAGGAATCCTCTCACAACGTACGATCTGGCAAGTGGGATTCCGACATGTAATCTCCCTGTGATGGAGGAATTCAACGCGTTCCATTGCGCTGTGGTGACTGAACGAATGCCAGGTGCCCACGAATGCGCCAAAGTAACTGAGGCCCAGAGAAAAATTCAAGTGAGATATACGAACATAGAGCTTGTCAATGGCCAGCGCTTACTCGGTGGATCCCTTTAAATAAACGGAGACAATATACTAGTACAGTACGCGAGCCATCAACGCCGGGCGCTTGAGATCTCCAGGGCGACTCAACCCAGGGGCCAAACGAGTATGTAGAAGTTCGAAAGTGATAGACACTATTATTAGTTCACTCGACTTGGTTCGCTGGGCTGTGTGGACTAAGTTCACTGGCAAGCGTTCTTCACGCTTTCAAGCGGAGTTTCAACTCAATGATCGCACACCTGACTCGGACAGAACTGTGTAGAACCGTGTCATGGAACGGCAACCACACGAGTACAGCCAAGTCAAGGCCCAGCGCATCATTGTTACTGTCAGAGTCGTGTCTTATAAAGTTGTAATTGTCTTGGAACATCCGACTCCCCGGCATGATCCGAGTACTGTACGCAATGGGCAGTTCAAATCGCGACGGGACATGAGTGAGGTGGCCGTGGTTATGGGTGGCTTTGGTATAAGCCACTTCCCATTTGACCACGGGAAAAGCATACAGAGAGGTCTAATTTTTTAAAGGCTATGTCAGGCCCCCGGGCCTTGTTGGACAGCAAAATCCCGGGAGGAATGCAGAAAGATTGGACGACGATTATAGCTAATTATAATGCATAGCGTTGTGGAGAAATGCTGGTTTACAAGTGTACAATACATGTAGCCGAGCGCGTGTATGTGAGGGTACAGATGCGAAAATAGGTTCACGCATAAGCACTGTACATGCAATAAAGATAGCTGATGACAGATAAAACCATAAAACCCGTAAGATAAATGAAAAATGCTATGGGCCTGAACATCCTGGGCTTTCCGTTCGTGTGCTTGAAGGCCCGGATTTCAGTTTTTGCCTCACGTCGGCCAAGCTGGCTCTCAGGCTGTTTAGGTTCGTCTGTCCTTTGATCTGGGCATCCGCAGAAGAGTCATAAAAAGGGATCAACATGGCGAGAAGAATACGCAGCGCACCAGCCAACCATCGAGCGCCGCCCCTCCTAGCAAAGCTTCCCTCCTCATATATTCCTAGAGATAATGATAACATTAATTTTTGGCATCAAGAAAAAGGATGGAGGGCCGACTGACGTCCGACATACCCAGTCCAGTGATAGCAACGACTGGGATAGATGATGATTTGGATTCAAGCGCAGGAGATAAAGGTAACTCGAACTCACTGTGAGAGGGTGTCCATCCTTTTTCGTGCTCTATTTCTCGCATTTCCTTGGCAGCGGTCTGGTACGGTCAATGAATGAGGGATCAAAAGGTGGTGGAAAAAGAGGCGACTGACCACTCCGTCCATCCTGGAAGACCGCAGTGCGATTGGCGAAGGGTAGCGGTAGGTTAAAGACTATAAACTGACCGTGGCATAGATACGTCCCTGGGAGCCATAGTTGTTAGCATCTAGAACGAACAAAAGATACGATAACGCACGTCCAAACAACATGAGGATGCACTTCGCGAAAGACCTCCAAGGCATTCAGCCCGTCATCCGCCTGATATGCTGTGGCATTTGATCGCTTCAACATCGCAATCAGAATCTTCCTACTGATAGCATCTGAATATGTCAATGAGCAAGAAAAACATACGAGAAAGCCAAGCAATTAGGACACTCACTGTCATCTACGACAAGGACCTTCATCGGCTCCTCAGGCTCTTCCTCTTCCTCCTTGTCCCTCTCAAGCTTACTTCCACTCACGCCGTTGGGGGTGGCACGGTCCTGTAGAGCAAGTTGTGGCAGAGGCGGTGATGGCGACGCAACCAGTGTAGCGTCCGAAAACGTCGGCGATGGCGCGGATAGTCCGTGCGCATCGCGCGCGAACTGCGAAATGACGCTCTGCTGCATCGTCGTTGGCTTGTCTGGAGGTCGGGGTTCGACATCTTCTACCGGCAGGATTACCGTGAAGGTGGTTCCAACACCAACTCGGCATTCGGCATTTATGTCACCGTGCATACGGTCGACGATGGATTTGGTGATGTGAAGGCCTGATTTGCACATCAAGCAGTGAACGGCGCGAGTAAATGAAGGAAGAGAGCCTACCTAAACCGGCGCCCGGCGAAAAAGAATCTTCTTGCGTGAACGGTTCAAACAACTTGTCCATAAACTCCGGGGTAATTCCAAGACCAGTATCTTGCACACGTAGAGCAATCTGCTGGCACACCTGCCCATTTCTGTCCACCCCGTCTTGTGACACGAGAGACACAGTGATCAGACCTTCCGCAGTGTACTTCAGACTATTCGTCATCAGGTTATTGAGGATCCTGTGAAGACCAATGCTCGCTTGAGATGCGAGAGGAGAGAAACCCATTAAGGGCTTACCGTCGGAACCCGGGTACGTCCAAACTGACCCACCAGCCCTTCTCCAGCATCGAACGATCTTCGTACTCCACCACTAACTCCACGGGTGCCGACATCCCGCCTCTGTTCCGCTCCGCGGTCTTGTCGCCAGAAATCGCCCGCCACTGCTGCCGCCTCAGCCAACAAGACCGCGAGGTTTCCAAAGTGATCTGCACGAGATCAACCAGAGCCGTTTCTTGGGGGCGAACTGCCGTGTCCGGGCCATCGGGTGGCAACTGCGCCAGCTTTCCGAAGTCCAGCCTTGCATAGTACAGGCCAGTGAGTTGGACTAGTTTCCAGAGTGTTCTTGCTCACACATCATTGACAATGTCGCGCAGTGTCACACCACAGTATTCTGCAGAGCTGAGGTGCCATCAGTCCGATATTGCGGAGGTTAACGGCAGTAAAATGCCTCACTCGAGTAGATTCGGGACCATAGACAGATCTCCGGATGAAAACCCGTCGCGCAGAAGCTCTAATTGCTGAGATCGGCCTGGTTAGTAACTGAAAGACTAGCCGACACATGGGAGACTCACACCTAAAAGCCCGTGCAAGGGAGTCCTAAGCTCATGAGTGCAGACAGAAACGGATTCTGTAAGCTTGGAAGACACTGTTGACAGAGAAAGGAACGTATCTTATTTGTGAAACAAAGGCTGGACATCAAGCAATGCCCCGTCAGCCATCGATCGAGGCGGAAACCACCAAACCAGAGCTGACCTGTTTTCGCAGCATCTGACTCAACAATAGAGCTCTGCACGAGGTGCGCGACCAAGACGACCCCCATATTGCTCGCAAACGTCACGTCCGCCTGTTTGAACGAGAAAAATGGTGCACCCGAAGCCACTACGAGGAGCACATCCGGTCGCATGGCACTATAAAATGGTATAGCGAGATGGGGGAGGGTCTTTGTATTGTCGTAAGGCTGGGAGCGCCCTTGAGACGGGGTCGGAGTCGAAGGCCGTTGAAGTAGAGGTTCCAGGCCAGAGGTTCCGGGTTTACCGCAGAAGATTGAACGTTCAGTCTGAACGACCGGCTAAGCAAGACAGTAAATTATTGAGAAGAGTTGGAAAAACATACGACGGAATACATGTCGAGAAAGTTCGCAATTGCGTTCATGGCTTCCGGACTCTTGAAACTTTGAGTACACTCGCTGTACGCCGCGGCACCAGCACTGGCCAGAACCCGAGTTGGCGCCCGCCGCTTCGTCTTCGACTCTTGATCGTCATTCAACCAGTTGTGCGATCGCCGGCGACGGCCGTTGGACTGGATGACATATGCAGGTGAGCAAAATAGGTCTGAGATATGCTTAGGAGCGAACCGCACCGTTGTTGCGTGAAAAGGGGTCAGATCGACAATCACAGCGAAATCCGCCTCGAGCAGCTCGCGTAGCTGTTCGGCCGCAAATTCAAACAGGCTGGTGCACAACATTGCCGGTTCAGCACACTTGGGCGTGCATCTGCCCGACTCGGAACCTTGAACGGGCGGTGTCGCCATCGCAGCGGCGGTGTCCATCCGCACCCGTTGGCTGGGCTTCACCAGAGCCTTCTCCAGGAGCACGCTGATGCCGTTCCGCAGCCGTGCCTCCTTGCCGCGCCGCCAGCCCTCCCATGTAGAGCGCAGCTGTACCGAAAGCATCCCAGAGAGGTCGTCCAGCACCTTGCGTTGGCTGCCCGTTAATTTTGGGAACGGCAGGTTCGACATGAGCGCGATGACGCCGACGGTGACCTGATCCAAGTCCCGCGGATTGGACGGATCGACCTCGAGCCTTATCGGGACGCCAACGTATCCTCTCACTGTTAAGATGAGACTAAGGAAGCGATGCCAGCTAAAGCTTACCGGAGCCCGTCGCACACCATGGGTTCCCGGTGAAGCGCCTGCGGAGACAGTTAGCACCCGAAAACAACACCATGAGAGGACCTGCCAGTCGTCGACTGTCTCGCTCAGCTCCGTGATTTCACCATTTTTTTTTAGCACGACATGGCCACATAGACTGGTTTCCGTAACAAGACCCTCGCCTACAACCACACTAAGACTGTGATACGATATAGTACGGCCGACGGGAATACACACCAAGTTTCACAGGAAAGTCGCCGGCTTTGCTGACGACGACTTGCACGTCGTTGTGGAACAGACTGATGGTGCATACGGGTGCAATGTGAAAGTAGGCGCTGACAAGCGACGAGCAGCGGTGGAAGTTTTCTGTTTGATCTGAGCGAAACAAACTTGGGGCACAAATAAGCCTCTGGATAAGAGAGACGGAGAAAGTGCTCACTTGTATTCCTGGATTGTGTGAAGTCGAACGGACTCCTCTTCGGCACGCGGTGGAGGCAGGAAACCGTGCTGGCCATAGAACTCTGCGATCGTCCTTGCAACCTCGGGCGATATCTGTGCGGTAGTTGAGCCAGACCCTCCAAGATGTCCAGGGCTGCTTACTTCTCCGTGAGGATATAATGGGACTTCAAAAGATGGCAGAGACTTGGCGTTGTGTGAAGATTTTCTGAGCGGGGGAGGTGGGGGTCGTTCGCGTCCTCGTGAATAGTCATTGAGAAAGAGGGTCCATTGCGCCAGAGCATCCGTGTCGCTGATTTCGGGTGAAGGTCCGGTTAGGTGCTTGGAAGGGCTCATGGGTGAGAAACCGCTCAAAGTCCTGTGCCGGCGTAGTTCTTGCTTGTTTCAAAGCAACCTTTGGGGAGGCCGGAGTCAAGCGTTTTCCAGGGCCAAAGGACGTGTTCCCTCATGCATCCTCTACGAGTCGACCTGGGGAGAGACTTGAAGAATACTTTTAGGAGGGCTAATTGCTGCTAATTGTTGCGGCAGCTGGACATGTTCCGATTCTGATCCGACCCACGCGACCAATCAGCTCGCGTGGCAGCTCCACACGGAGTTTGCCGAATCACAGCCACTCAGGTACTTGACATATACAGAATGTAGTTACAAGAATCAATGCACTTGAGCTCTATTCGAGCAAAGCCAAGAGGTTTTATATGAGACGGAGGAGCAAGACGAGATATCATATCTTAGTGTATCCATGTACACAGTGGGTGGTATGGGAGGGTCTGTGACCCCTGGTGAGGGACATTGCAAGGCGCGCGTCGGCGACACGTCGTCGTTTGACATCACACAATTCCCGATGAGTTGCTGGTGAGCAGACTTTGCATTCAAGTTGTCTGCAGCTGAAACTCTTTGAAGGCTCTGAAGAGGTTCCTCAAGAGAGAAGATGTTGTTGGACCGAATAGTTGAAGAAATTCGGGAAATGATAAAAATTGGGACGGTAGCCATTGCGTGCAAAGCTTACAGTAGATGAAATCCTACTCAATCGAGAGGCACGCCACGCTGAAAAGCAGTATTGTATTGGGGTTGTGCGAGACTGAGGGCTCCATGAGTTATACTGTAAGTATTGTTGGACGGATGAGCCCATGGCCACAGAATTAAGCGCCGTACGTCATCTCGATCGGTGGCTGTTGTGATGTTTTGAACGGCTTGCCAGAAAAGTGTAAATAAATCAACGTAAAAACAACGACAATAATCCGTGGCAACAGGTAAATTTTGGAAGGAAGTAAGTTATCTTTTTGCAAGCAAGCGATCCCCAGCCTGGACCAGCAACTGCTTAGGTACTCTAGTCCACCGCATAAACTCACCATGGCGCGGGCAAGCCCGACGCCGTGGCCCCAATCTCCGCCACCTGCACGAGTGGCTCCAGGCTGCCCTTGAACTCGGGCAGATATGCCGCATTCGTGTACGGGCAATGCACCGCGGGCGAGCCCTTGTATATCGGCGTATAGCTCGCGGCGCAGATCTCGAACGTCGTAAACTCGTCGTATGAGATTTCGACGGCGTTCCTGGGGTTGCGGTCGCCTGCAGCGATGCGTTGCCGGGCCTGCGGAGCCATCATCAGGGCTCGCACTTACGACAGTTAGAAAACGGGCAACGCACCTGCGCGATGATTTTTGGGTCGGGTTTCAGTTCCAGGAGACGCTTCGCGAATCGTGCAGCGTCAGCCTGGTTGTTCGCCTTGGTGAACACGCTGACGGCACTCCGCAGTGCTATTTGCACATGGGGAGGCTGCATCTTGCACTGAGTGAAGTATGCGGCGAGTTCAAGGCTTCGTCGGACATTGTCGGGCTCTTCTTCTGCGACTCGTCTCCGCTCGAGCTCGATAGACACACCAAGCAAGTACTCCCGACTCGCTGTGACTAGCTCCCGCCACTATACACGCGAGGTCAGCAACAGTCAGTCGATGGTAAACATAATCCCTACCTGTTTGGCTTCCTCATCCGACGACAGAACAACCAACAACAGAGCCCGAAGAACCGAGCGGAAGACAGTCTGAGCTTCCGCAAGTTTGTTGCCAGACACAAAGCGGAATCCTTCAGACAATTCGCCACGAATGGATGCCAGTGATCGGGCAGCGACAGGCAGCACCCGTCCGAGCGAGGATTCAGCAGGGTTGCGTCGTATGTGGAGGTGCAACGGGGGAAGGGAGGCCACGGGCGTGAGATACGTGTGCGACGAGCGATAGATAGACAAAAACAATGGCTTGAGTTCCACGAAGTTGACAATTCCGAGTTGGCGGTTGAGGAGCTATATAATGATTGACTTCAGACACCAGTGATATTTCGAACGTGAAATATTGTACCTGCATGGCAGTTTCAAAGGAGCCAGCCGCGACATGATCAACGGCCAACGGAGAGTTGCGGACCCAGTGCTCCACTTCGCTGACGCCGGGTGTCGACCCAGGCAACTCCTCGTCTTCAGGACCAGCACCCAACTCTGCCTCATCAACCGCTTCTGCTCCTTCGTACTCGCCCGCATCAGCATCCAGCTCCCATCCGCCTTCCTCAGGATCCAAGTCGTCGTGGACTTCCTCATCCTTCGCCCATGCATCGAGAGCAGATGAAGTGGCAGCGGCAGCATCGCCATTGACGTACGCGGGCTCGACTCCGCCCTCCAGGCTGCCATTCGCAAGCGCACGGTCAAAGAAGTTCTGTCCAGCGGAAACTGTGGGCCAGTTAAGGTCGGTAGTCGCAGTGACAACGGGCGGAGGCTTGAGAGTCGACAAGCCAAACGATGGGACGTCGTCGACATCCGCTTCAGTAAGCCCTGCAGACTCGAGGATCTCCTGGGCGAGTTCCTCCAGTCCGTTGGTCTTGGCAGTCAGGTATGCCAGAGGATCTGTATGGCCTCAGAGGCAATCCTTGATATCAGACCAAAAAAATGCGCACAGAGAGCCACATCCCGCATCACAGATATCCTGCCCAGTACATCCCCAGCATACAGCGCATTATGGAAGCGCGACATTGGGTCTCCGCGAGCGTCTGCAATTTTCTGCATCTTTGACAGCTTGTCGGTACTCCCTGTGGCCAAATACAGGAACGACAGCTTGTCGAAGTTCTTCGTTTGCTGATAAGCCTTCTCCACGACCTACGGCAGCGTCCACCCGTACTTAAGATATGTAGTGAAGGGCAAACTTGTGCAACATACCTTGTGATTGCCCTGCTTGAGCGCCTGCTGCGCTAACCGCTCCCAGCACTCAGCTCGGTCGATAGTCTTGGCAGTCTCCATAGCCACCTCCAAATTCCCGCACTCGATCGCAAGCTCGAACCGCGTGTTCGTATCCTGGACAAAGTGAAGGGCAATCTAGAGAAGAGACAGATATGAGTCAAAATGCGGATGAAGTGCTGGAAAAGGAGATAAGATACCTCAGGGAATCCCTTCTGTTGCAAGTACGCAATGATGCTTTGACCAAGTAACGTCGAAGTACGGATGATGTAAAGCATCTCTTCGTAGTTGTTCTTGAGCAGCGCGAGCTTGAAACGATACTCTGTCGGGTCGAAGGTGATTGTCCTCGGGCGTGCAGAACGGTCAAGGCAGTGCACTGTCTTGCCCTTCACCCGCGTGAGGTATACAGGGTTGTCAAGCGTGCAGATCACGCCATGGTCGCTGAGATTTCTGGTCAGCAGGAACTCGCAGGGGGATATTGAGACTCACCCCTGAGAGAGACAGTATTTGACGTGGTTGAGAGTTGAGTAAATGAAGACGCCTGAATCGTCCCATGCACCCGATTTGATGCGAATAGTCTCATGGATAAGACTGTGCTGCGAAAAGTTCTTGTTGGCGATAGTAATGGCTACAGGAAAATGAAAAAAATGAACAGCGCCGAAAAAAAAAAGCACGCACTGTGTTTGCTCATGAGAGCAACCAAGGCACCATCACTGCTCCAGACAACGTATTTGACTGGTGGGGAGTTGACCTCTGCAAGAGTCTTCTGTTGCTGGATATCGTACAGCACAACTGTCGACGTTGAGCTGAGAATGAGGCTGGCAGTTCCCCCGTAGAAGATTTCGTTCGTCTGCACAGGAGGCTTGATAGTCTTGACGACAGAGTTGGCAAGATCCCGAACTTCAATTACCTACGAAAGCGATTTAGTCGATAGAAAGAGTAGCACACAACCACTCACTTGTGTAGCCTTCTGCAGAACTGCAAACCTATTCCTTGCTACGAAAATTCCGCTTTGCCCAGCGCCCTTCTTCCCATCAACGCTCGAGTCCTTGACCTCGCCCTGCGCCTGCTGCGGCAGCGCCGTCAGCTCATACAACCCATTGTCCGATGAAATTGTAACGAGGACAGCCCTCTCCGCCGGATTGAAGCTTAGTGTCCGAGGCGGAACGTATGGACTGCCGAACTTGCGCACGGAAAGCAGGCCGAGATCTGCGCCTGTGTTGAAATCATATGATCGCACATACTTGTCTCGGATGTAGTAGAGCGAGTCTTGATGCACCGCAAACGCGGGGCGTTCGCGCTCAAGCTTGAAGACGATCAGTCCGCTGTCATGCCCTGCCGCAAAAAGGTTGAGGTTGGGATGCGACGCGAGGACCCAAAAGCGGTCATTTTCGCGCCGGAACGTCTGAATTGCGGTACGCTTCGCAAGATCCCACACACGAACAGTCTTGTCTTCACCACAGGATACGATCAACTCGTGTTTCGGGTGGAAAAGGGCGGTGGAAACGTTGTTGAAGTGGCCGCGGCAGGAATCGACTTCCCAGGCCTTAGTCTCGCTCATCCGCCATATTTTGATCGTACGGTCGTCGGCGGCGGAGATGATAAGAGGGAGGGTTGGGTGGAACATCGCGTAGTTGACGCCACGGTCGTGGCCCTCGAGAACGTATTTGACCGTAGAGAATGTGTCGAAGGTTTCAAAATTGCCCGGACCACTGTTTGGGGAGCCTTTCCGTAGCCCAGAGATGTCCCAGACGCGGACGGTTTGGTCCATCGAGGCGGACACGACCAGATCGTCTTTGGGGTGGAAGAGACCGGACATGACGTAGTGGGAGTGACCGGTCAGAATGGCAATGCAATTTCGTGAAGTGCTGTTCCATATGCGAATAGTTTGGTCGTCGGAGGTTGAGATCTGGAGACACATTAGACGCGAATGAGGGCAGTCATTGAAGACTCACGATCCATGGCATTTCGTGGTGGAATTGGACCGTACGGACGTAATCTAAGTGTCCGTGAAGTGTGAAGAGACACCGTCTGTTTTGCGGTCGTATGTCTGTGGAAGTTCCTGAGTCTCGCCGCGACTTGCCCGAGGAACTCTCACTGACCCCAGACTTTGATTTTGTAGTCGTCACCACCTGTCACCAGCAGGGCACGGCTCAAATGGAAGTTGACGCCTCGGACAGGGCCTGCATGAAGGTAAGGATACACTCGGGAGTATGACGGTATGCTAGCCTTCGTGCTCTTCGAATCGGTCGACCAAGACGCCCATGCGATAGTTCCAAAGCTGGATGCTACCATTATGGAGCGCAGCCGCAAGCAAGGGCTGAGAAGGGTGGAATGCGAGACCTGAGAGCAGATATTCAGATACGAAATGCTTGAAAATTGCAGCACGTACCCTTGACGCGATTGCTTTTTGATTCGAACTTTGTGAGCATAACAGACATGCTGGGCGAAGAAAGCAGATGGTATCCCGGATGAAATTAAAGAGTTCGGGGAGGGGGAGGAGTTGAGGGTGCAAGACTCCCCGAACGGCTTTTTGGCGACGCGAAGACGTGGCTACGGTAGAACGTGGGAATACGAGCTGTGACAGTTCCTTTTTGGTACATTCTCGTAGGCGCCCAACACACGGCGGTCAGCATACAACAGCTATCTAGTACGTATCGACTCTATTCTGTCAAGTCGCAGACGGATCATCGGAAAAATAATTCCCTTCTAATGCCTCTTGAAAATCCCAATCTTCATCATTCATAAGGATTTTACCAAGCCCGAACCGCTGCAGGATGATGGCAAGTCCTTCATCGTCCTTCTCCTGCTCAAGGAGCTTTGTATCCGGGACAGGCGGCAGAGTTTGAAAAACCAACCGGGCCACCTCAACCTCAGCCAAATAAGCTGGGGCAGGTATCCGGGGAGTGAACTTCTTCTCAACCTCGATAACGCGCTCGATTGACTTGTGTTGGCGTATGAATTTGAGAGCCCGAGTGGGACCGACATTCTTGATGCGCTGCGAAAAATCCGTCCCGAGCAGAAGCGCAAAATCAACGAAAGAGGGCCGGTCAAGTTGGAGCACGTCGCGTATCTCAGCGCCAGAAAGAATCACAAGTGGCCCGTTGCGATTAGTTATATTCCGCATGAGTGGGGCTTCATAAATAATAACATCCTGGAACATAAATTGAGGAGAAATGTCTGACACGGCTGTGAGTAGACACCTACAGTATCCTCGCTGGCGACGTAATCAGCGAGGCCATTTATTACCAGAGAAGAGGCAAGCGCCTCTGCTTCGTATTTCCCCGTGGTTTCCATGCAAGGGATGCCCATTGCCCGGAGGATTTCTTTCGATTCGTCGTATGTTTGTTTCGTCGGCGGGTTTGTGCGGCGCTCATACGACTGCGACATAAGAGTTGCCCGATACGACAAGGTTTCCAAAGTTTCTTTGGGAGACTGGGAGTCAGGCGGATGTGATGCGCAAAGGGGGGACGCAAGCTCTTTCCAAACTTCCGCTTCGTCGGCCGTCAGTTTGATTTGCGACTTTGTCATGGAGTATTCGATGCGTGCCTCTTGTTGTTCAGCGTCTGTTGAGGACCCAGACACGTCAGAGACCGGTGCCAACGTGGTAAGCGACGCCAGTTTGTGGATGCTTTGGCGAAAGTCAAGGTACAATGAAACCAGTGTGCTGTGAACCTCGTCAGGAGCTAACGAGGACTTGACAGATTCAACTGCCTCAATTGGCGCCGGAGTATCAGGCGTGAGAGGACCTGGAAATGATCTGTCTAACGGCGCCAAGGTACGGTCGGCGTTGGATGAGGATACGACAGGCAATGAAAATATTGGTGTAGATGCAGACGGAAGGGCCAATTTGGACGGCGGTGAGGATGAGGACGGGGGTAATTTGGATGACGGTGACGGTGGCGATGGGAATGACAATAGTGGAAGATCAGCATCATTAGGTGGTTGTTGAGTTTGTGAATCTAACGCATCTTCCGTGTGCGGGGCAATATGCGACAAATGACTGTCACAGCTTTCATGAAAAGTATTCGGAAGGTCGCTTGGGGGAACTGGCGGTGGTATTGCTACAGATATTGATGGTGCAAATGTGGACGTGGATAATTGCAATGTATGTGACTCTGGAGGTAGAGCAGAGTCATCATTAGATATAGGTGTACTTTTGGGTAGTTGTTCCTCGTGCGGTGGAGCAGACGCCGGAGCGGGTGGCGGGGAGTCGTTAATATTGTCTTCCGCCGGGTCTACAGGTAGCCGTGAGATGTCGTGTTCTTGCGAAGGTTTGATGATACCCGGTGGGATATCCTTATACGGCGGGTCGATGTAGCGAAAATCAGCATCCTTCTCTGCATCGTTATTTGAGAGCAGTTGGGCTTCGCGTGATGAACTCGACTCCCGCACAAGTTCGACACTCTGAAAGAGTTTTGAGAGGTTTGGATCCGCGGAAGTAGTGGGAAGGTCCGGTTCCGACGAAATCTGCTGAAGTAATTGGGAGACGCGTTCTTTTTGAAGAAGGTCAAGGTTTTGGAAGTGGTTCAAGACATCTATGAATCGGTGCAACCGTTTGACGCGATCGAGCTCAATAGAGCCACGAGCAACTGCCAGTCTTTGAACTTCGCGCCGGCGCTCAGCCTGCTTTTTTGTAAGCTCGAACATCAAATCATGGGGAGACTCACCTCTCGCGACTTGGCTAAACTCCGTTCTTTGCCGTCAAACACGCATATTGCGGACACACCCGAGTCTTGCAATTCTTTCACCAACTTGTACCATCCAAGAATATGTCGGTAGTGGTGGGGTACTTGGGCAAAGTGAAGACGTTGAGTTATAAGGGTTCCGTCTCTACGCGAGCATTGGATTAAGAAAACACTATGTGGAATAATTTGTAGGCATCCTCACATCACTACTGTCTTACCGGCTAATCCGCGAAGGCGGTCAGGAAGTTGCTTTACTACTTCTGGACTGTATCAAACACAAAGTAAGAACATTGCATGTGAAATCGGGCAAGACTTGCAATGACTTCTGGAGGAAAGGCGTTAATCCCAAAACGCCCATATGCAAGTCGAAAATTAGTCGAGAAGGCGAACCCGTCGGATTATAATAGTGCCATACAACAGACCTTCTGTGAATGTCACACACTGAATGAGAATCTGGCCCTATAGTGTAGACCCGCGCGGATACAATTTGACACGATTCTCAGACAAAATACAAATGACTTTACAACAGCACCTGAGGTGCATTGCGACGAAGGCGAACAGATTCTAGATCTCAACAGGAGAATCTGGACATGAATAATCTTCTATGCTACAAGTGGAGTGCCAACAACAAGGCTTAAAAATATCTAAGGTGGTGGAATGAGTACAGGAGGGCCACCCCAACCATTACCATCTTTACACCTCTGATATTTTCCTTTCTCTGTCAGCTGACAGTCCTCCCGGCAGGAGCTTATTCACACTCGTCCGCAGCAGGTTCATTTAAACTATGGAGCCGTCGCATTCCTCTTGGTCCCGAGAAAACTTGGCACAGATTCTAGTTACGGATAGATTGAACCGCTCTGACGTGGTCCACTGGAACACCAGGAGAGCCAGGAGAGCCATAAAAGAGATCCCAGCTGCGAAGCCAGTGCCGAAGTACGTGACCAGCATGGAAATGCAGTTCGCAAAAAAGACAAGCAGGCCCCAGAGATGTAACGCGTGCGGGATGGAAAATACGAGCGCGACAAATTGGAACTTGAAAGTGGGCGACTGAATGGATTCCAGATAATCCATCTGGATTGAAAGGTTTAACGACTGTGAATGGTAAAAATATCAAACTTACGGCTTGCACAGCAGTAATCCCTTGCAAGGGTTGATACCTGTGGATTAAGAGTGTTGATCCGAGTAAACTGGCGCCGAAGAGCGAAGCCGAGGCGACTGCCAAAGTAGGGTAGGAATCTAAGGCAAGAAGGAATGCGTGCAACCTAGCAGGATGTCAGATAACGGGTAAAAATTATATGGTGCCTGCTCACATCAGTCCGAGGAATGCCTACCGGATGCTGATCAGAAACAGGAAGAATCAAGAGTTGCAGAACTATCTCACTCCGTGCGATGCTGAGCGCCAATCTCGCAGACAACTGGTCACCATAGCTTTCCACTGTTCCGTGTAGACTAGATGATCGACAAAGACATCATCCAGTTGGGCAAGATATCTGTCCGAGGTTTTGAATGATAGTCGGGATGCTACCGTCGAGACCCATTGGTGTCTTGTTTCTGGATCGTAAAGGACAGCCTGGTCTCTGGACAGCCGGGAATACTCTTGGCCATAATGTGTCAGGTATCGGTTGTGACCTAGAAATTGTCAGTCCGCGATCACCGGTCAAACGGTGCGGTGCTCACAAACCAAGCTCCATAAACGGGCTGAAATGGACATAAGAAAGACGGATGAAAAAATCCGCAGTAAATTGGCTTACCGACAATACAGCTAATATTTCCATCGGCGACATGATCTGAGAGCACAAGGAGATAAGATTTCCTTCAGGCCCTCGACTATGGGTGAACAGACCTCGAGAATTCTTGAGAAGACTCACAAACGCCTCGCATTCCTGTTTTGAATAAGGGAAGGTTGAGACGCGGGAAGTCATTTGATCTGTTTGGGAAATTAGACGACGGGTAACAATCAAACGAGAATGCTAATTTACCACAAATTGCATGCGTGAACACACATACGAGGGAGTCAAGAGTTTCAGGCGAGAGACCTCCGAAGTGCATCGGAAAGTGTTCAACGTGACTCCAATACAATTCTTCACAGATAATGTCTCGATTCCAAATTGAGCCGAGGCACACAGACGAGATAGAAATGCCACTGACTGAGCTGCGACACGGAAACAACGGGTGGAAGCCCAAGCTCGTCTGTGTCTATGTCTTCTATCCAAAATTGGGCGCAGGTGGCATGGTCGACGAAGTAGTATGCACAGTCTTCATCTTCTATCTTGATGAAGAGCTCGATTTGGTCGGCGATTGGGATTTGCTTGTCCACTACAATATCTTCGATTCTTCGGATCCAGTGGGTGACCTTCGCGAGGGTTTCCGGGCGGTATAAGTAAGCCTCCGTTACTACTCGAAACGGTCCTTCACGGCAAAAGTATAGTTGGCCTTCCGGGTGGATATAAGCAGACCAGTGCAAAGGAAGGTAAGCGGGTCTGAGTGAAGTCGTGTTTCAACGCGAGAATCGAAATGACAAGATCGTAGAACTTACTCAGGTAATCGCGAGCGGATAAATAGTCCTGTAGATACCTGCATATGACGTGGATCTGCCCTGGAAAACGATGAGACAGGACCATTCGGTAGACACATGAATACTGACAACCCAGTCCTTTCGTAGCGGCCAGTATCATTCGACGTAGTTGGGCGCAGAGTGCCCTGGGATTTATCATCGAAAGCGACAGAAACCAGCCCGTTCAACAACGGCCTTGCGAAGGACTCGATGGCAGCCATGAGAGAGTGAACACAAAAATTGGGAGGGTCGAATAGGCGATCGCGCGAGTCGGTCACCGATGTCCCCCATACCTGGTGTCTTTAAGTATGCGAACCGCATGACAGTAATGTGACACGGGATGACCGCTGGGGATTCAGGAGATCGAGAGAACGCGCATCGGACGGTGGACACTGCCCCAGGCTGTACCATGCCCGCACTCCCGGAATTCCAATGGATATATCCAACAGCATCCTGTGTGAAGCTGTTCCATATTGATTCATAGCCCCATGGGAATGCTGTCGCCAGTTGACACCAAGAAATGTTCAGGTTGTAGAAACTTGAAAGAAAAATCTTGGGAGATTAGTATGATCGAGCGCCTAACTAGGCGCTTAACTATAAAAAAACGCGCTTGCGGTCAGGCCACTGCAACAACACTGCAATAACAATTAGTGCTAGCACGCTGGATACCCTCTAGTAGGTCTCAGTTGCGACTTCGGCCGCAGCCCAACCGCAGTTGCCCACTGACACTGCCACGCCAAGTAGCGCATCCGAGTCTCGTGGGAACTAAGGCTCTCATCGACGATCATCAGGCGTTGCCGCTGCGCGATCACATGCGAAATGCATGCGGGGCAACTTTATCAGCCGCGCTGCCGGCTCCAGACGTTGGGGTGCTTACGGCCCGGTGGAGCACCAGACCGTCGGAGATTAAAAAAATGATTGCAGAGAACGCACCAAACTCCACTTCATTTTCAACTCCGCATCGGAATGATCCGATATTTCTATTATTAGATAAATCGTTCCGAGGACTCCAGAACGGATGGGGACGAGACTATACAGGTGTGATCCAAGTTCATCTTTTTCTTATCATTTATTCAAACTCCGCCGGATCACACCGAACGTCTGGGTTGGTCGAAATGCGAACGCTACGAAACGAGATGCGGAGATGCGACCAACTTTGAGCCACCCTATTGTTGACGGTGGACGGTTGCCTAGTTGCAATGTTTATCACTTGCACGGGAATTGTCGACTTCCAGAAGTCCGTTGATAAGTAGAGTACATGCAGTGCGCTTCAAGTTGTCCGCGCCGACATTGTGACAGGCAGATAAAATTCTATCCACAGCTCCCAGAGCCAACTGTCAGCGCCATTATGATTCAGTGCAGGGCCAGATTTGGGCGCTTTGAGCTATTCATTAGGATATGATGCTGTGCTCCGATGTAGACACTTCTACAACTCGTTTATAATAAATTATCCTTATCCTTATCCCCGTCGGTCAGAGTCGATGACGGAACAGTTTAGGGCCGGTCCCGGCCCCGGCTTCTTGAGCTCCGACAAAGACTGCTGGCTTTCGTTTTAGCTTCCGAGTCGGAGTTGCTAATTACCTGTCAGCCCCTCGACTGAGCGGAGTCGTTGCGGTTACTCGGTGTTACCCCTACTGTTCATCTTGCCCAACGGTTCTTTTATCAGTTTCTGAGTACCATCACTCCCTGGCCCAGGCTGATCGGAGACACGGACAGCTTTCCTTCGAATTCGCAATTGGACGTTGGCGTATATAAACGTCACGGTGTCTAAACCATCGTTATTGCTCCCATTACACCTTGGACATCGAATCGAGTCACCTCACACCTACCCTTCTACACATAATGCCGTACGACTCGAATATCCAGTCGCTCCCACGTTGTCGTGATACTTATCGTGACTTCCAGTAACCCCCCAAAGATCGACGAGTCAGACACCACTATCGTTGCGGCTCAGGCTGAGCCTACCGCCAGCGACGGCCGCCAATCTACACCCGAATCGGCATCGGCGGCCGAGCCACCCAAGACCGAATCTGCGAAGATCAAGGATACATCGATATCGGAACCAGATGAAATCAAATGGATGGAACCTCCTCAGCCTCCTCGGTTTGACTTACTTATCTCGACCTCAAGGATACAGTGACCAACTGTTCTTTCCAGTGATGTGCCCCGCGGTAAAATCACCAACACTATCTCAGGAAAACCCTCGGGAGGAAAACCTCGTCCTCCTCCCAAGTAAACCCTTACCCTCTCTTTGTATCGATTGAAGACAAATGTATTATTTATCTGCCTCCATATGCTCTGTATTTAATGATGTACGCACATGTAGTCCTTCTTGAAACTGGGCGTCTTTTCGATACACGATCTGTAATCAGTGGCTATAAAATTGACATAAAAAGACAACGGGTGTCTATCCTCTGTTCAACTTCTAAATGTGGATACTCGTGATCAACGGCACCGATCATTTGCCGCTTCCCAGAAATCAAGATCCAAACTTGTCTGTTGCTGTAGTAACGCGAAATCTGCGGTGAATTAATGTTTTCCATCAGTTTCTGGGCTGTTTTCAAGTTCTCCAGCACTTGCACAGCAGTCAGTGATAGATCAGGGCTACTAAGGTTCAACAGCATCCTACTCGGAGATCACGAACAGCTTGGAAGGGTCCATATAAGCGGCCCCAATGTCCCTGACAATTACCCACCGAGTCACGGAGACTCCGACAAATCACTAGTCATCACCAGTTATACTCCCAAACCTTATGAGCGAAAGTTCTGACTTGTACGAGATCTTCCAAACTCTTTCCGTTTTGCGATCCTTACCAGGACTCTCAAGAACCAAGCTGAATGTCAATTTGGAAGAGGGGGAGGCGGACGCCGGCCTCAATTCTGGGGCCAAAATTCCTGAGGCCTCAGACGATTCTGCCAATAGAGATGACCTTGAGGCCACTCATAGGCCAAAGGCCGACTCCACGGATTCTCCCAGGGAGAAACCCAACGCGGCAAGCGTGGAGGACGTGGATTTGGAGCTTCCCAAGTTTCCTGGGTTTGTCTCTACTCCCAGGAGATTCTGATTTATTGAGAATCACTTCAGTGATACGCCTCGCGGCGGAGTCGATAACACAGCTCCAGGAACACCCATTCCAAGTCCACCTCCGAACGCGCCAAGCGTCAAAGACACAGAGTTGGAAGAGATGGAACTTCCCACGCCTCCTGGGTTCGTTTCTGCTTCCAGGGAAATACAGCCTGCTGACAGTCAACTCAGCGATAAACCTCGCGGAATTATCACTAACACGGTTTCAGGAAACAAACCCAAACCGAAACCCAAGCCGCCTCCAAAGCCGTCTTCCCGCTGATTTATTTTTACCATCTGCACGTATCTTTGCCTCCATTCCGAGAGCCTCCGGACAAATCAATACACGAGACATTTTGCGCCGTAACTGCATGATCAGACTTCTGTTGGTAGAGCGTCTTTGACAGACATTCAAGTCGAAAACTGTCGCATGTTCCACTGCATCAACGTAACCGCCAAAGCGCCGTGGAAGCAATTTTGACATCTGTACCGCAACGATGATCGCATGGCCAGATGTCGATGCGCAGTGTGCATCAATCGAAGTTCACGAGTTCACCGCGCTGGCAGCATTTCCCTAAGTCAACTCCCGTCTCTCGAAGGGAACATAGGTGTAGAATGTCAACGCAAGTAACGCGGTGAACATACCACTTCACAGCAGACATGATATCGATGTATCTCCGCATCACAGAATCGCTTCGTCGTTGCACAGCCCGGAACTTGCTGTAGCACCACGAATCCAATATAAGAAAGTAGATGCCCCACAAGTACGGCTTGCTCCACGAACACTCCATACCGCAACTTGACCCAATTACCTACGCTTGAACTCCGGAAGCAGAGCACAAGAACAATGACGTGTTTCGACTCTGTAATCCACTTCTGGCGGTCGGTGTTAGCGCCCAAGACACTAAATATACGTCTGAACTTTTTTTGTGTGAAGACGCCTATTCTGCATGCCCAAAGACAGCGTCAACAGTGGAGATCCGTACGCAGCCGAACCGTGTGTCCATTTCACGCCAAAAATCCTGGCATTTGAGTTAACACCCGACTGTAGTTCCAGAGCAGTGAAGTACTGTATTTCGTCATGTGCGGCGCCGAGTTCTAATGGTCAACGATTGATTTAGATACAGGGCTCGGGGCCCTAAAGACATCAAGTCCTCGGGGACAACGAGCCATGGCCACGGCCAGAGCGGCCACGGAAAGCCCAAGAAGGGAAACTCTGAGCAAGGGGTGACGCCTGACTCTGAGTAGGACACACAACACGGCATGAAGATTGGTCTCAAGATTGATTCAGGTGACGGGAGGGCTAGAATACAGTAAACAGCGTGACCAGCAGAGATCCAGTGTTATACGTTATACACTTGTCACAGTTCGCTCCGAGTCGTAGGACCCTTTCCGAGGGTAAATTTCGGCCACACCCATCGAATTTTCAGGGTTTCGATTTCAGTGGGTACTTCGTCCGTGGTCTGTAACTTTTATGCCTGCACGTCGTATCGCTCTTCAGCAGGGGTAGCCCAGCACACGAGACACCGCAGCCAGTCGCAAATCTCCCATGCGGAAGATGCACCACAGAATGAGAGCAGCGATGGCCGTCCAAAGAACGACAGCCAGCATACGTGTGGCCGTATCGACCCGGACGAGCGCGGTGACTGGTTGTACGAATCGGCCGCAGCGAGATGCAAATTTCAAGTTTGACGCTCGTGTTTGCGGATGGCATATACGATGATCCAATGCCCAGATTTGGTGATGCAAACAGTCGGAGGAAATCCTGAACCAACAAGGTGGGGATGTTCTGGGCCGGTAAGCTGGCGGGGAGATTTTAGACCGATAAACTACGCATGGAATGAGGTTGCTGTGTCTCGGTGTCCTGCGGCTACGAGCGGGAGGCGCTCCGGCCGGATGATACGGATGGAGAGAGGCAAGTAAAAAGATAGCGGAAGTATGGCCGAGGTATCCCGGTCTCCGTGGGAGGTACGAGCGTGCAAAGTGCTAGGGTGATAATTCCGGATATACAATTGCAGGAGCGCAGCCGCCATAGTCGGGGTCCTTTGAGTGTGACACAAATCATTTAGGAATATGCGCTGGGAGCGGAATCAGTGCCCACTGTTGAGAGGCCCTTTTTTATGGCTCCGGAGACTGCAGAGAGCAAAAACGGGGTCCCCGACTCGAGTCTCGGACGAGACTCTAGAGACAGCCTGATTACGGGTCTTTCTAGGATAAGCAGGATTTGTTTGATCAGTAGTAAGTCTAGGCATAGAGTTGCCTCTGGCTCATGTTGTGGATTACAGCCTGAACTACACATTGTTACTTGTGTGAGCGCGAAAGAGGTTTGCTACGATAGCAGCCTGAGGAACTGGAGATAATCTGATGACGCGTCTTCTTGGGGGACTATTGGAGCTGTCCGTAAAGGCCTTGCTAGCAACCCCTCAAGCTGTTGCTGTCGTCAAGGCAGAAATCCAAGAGCTGAGCGCGAGGAAAAAGAATCTGTTCACAAATGACAGGGTGATTAAGTTGATCCTAAGAATCAGATGTGGTTTGTGGTTAAGTCACGCTTGTCACATTCACGTGCAGTGACCTGTCGTGACTCTTCAAGACTGTCGCCTCCACCATGTCCGACCAACAACTTATCTCTACGCGCGTCAACTCTGCGCTCCTCCCGCGCTTTACTGGCAAGAGCGTACGCCTCGCTTGCCGCCCCGTCAAGGCAAGTGGCACACGAGTCATCGTTGGAGGGTAATATTGATGCCGCGCTCAGTTCATGGGCGCGACCGCAACGGTCGTCGCAAGCGACGGGGGCGAGGTGACCATCATGCTCATGCCGGTGCGTCCTGTTTCCTTTGTCTCCCTCTCTATCCCTTCTGCCCTCTTCACCATCGGATATCTATCTGATCTTCGCTCAATTCGCACCTTTGGCGCGTGTAGGACACTCACATGTCCGCGGACACGTACTGGGAGGTCATCGGGAGCGTCGTAAATGCGACCACCCTGCGCGTCCAGCAAGCGATCAAGATGGGATCCGACCTTGGTGCGTCGCTCCCTTTCTGCTGATTACGTGCTCCCTCTTCCCCCGATCTTCTCTCTCTTTTACCTCGCGCGCCCCCACCCCGCTTCCGCGCTCCCATCGCATCACCACCACTAACCCGCCGCGCAGACATGAAGCTCGTGGACGACACGATCAACCTCATCCACGACCCGCGGTTCTATACGAAGATGTTCATGCCTGAGGACTAGCGCCGTGTGCTATACATCTTACCATTTTGGATCGCATTGGCATCCCCGTGCTCTGCACTTTCCCTCTTGCTCGCTTTATCTCTCTCTTTCTGTTGTATCCATACGTATAATCAACCAAACGCCCCTATATGTCGACTGGCTAACTGGTCCGAATCCAACGGCGAAATTTTTTCAAGACACCGCCATTGAAAAACACAGTCCGCAGCGGATCAAACATCTCAGTCTCTTTTTGGTCATCCGTTTTTGGTTCCGCCAACAATCGCGGGTCACACCTCGGCGTCAATATCTGCACTCCTCGACTCTTCGTATTTATTTCTCCTATAACTAATTTGAGAAGCACGCCATCTCATCATACGGCGGGCCTGCCGAACTCGCGTACGTCGCAAGGCGTATTCGCACTGTTATGCAACCTAATTTTCCTAATTTTCACCAGGCGTGGTCCGTTTTTCGTAGGATTCGTCTTCAACGTGCTGTTCTTTGGCATCATGATCAATCAGACTCATCTGTATTTTACGACATTCAAGAGGTTCGCCGCGCCTGATTAGGTGCCTTACTTATTCTATAACTCTCAGTCCGATTATCTGACTCGTAAGAATAATCTCTCAGCCGGAGGGCTCGGTACGCAAACGAATTTTCCAAACTCTGTCGCTGGAGCTCACCATTCTCTCGCGAAGCCACCTCCGTCAACGTGATCATGAAGGAATTCTTCAAATATTTTATTGATTTCAAAGTACCGTACGGCTACCTGTATTCAAAGACATGCACCTATCTTACAATTCCTACCAACCCATTGCAGCCTACGGTCATATCCTAGCTTGTTGCCGCATGCCTTGGCGACATCCTGATCACCATCATCCTTGTCTATCATCTGTATGTGCTCAACACCATTTGTACATGACCTGACACCTTAGCGTCATCCTTTTTTTCGTTTAGGGTACGTCCTTGGGCTTCATTCCGGATCGTACTCGGTCCTTAAGACGGGCTTTCGAGATTCCGACGACCTTGTCGACCGCATCGTACGTATTATTGCCGTTTTCAGAAAAGTTGGCGTACGTGATTTTTCGTGGCTTTTTGCGCATCTTGATACCCTGACTTCGGCGGGCCATATCTCGACAACCCCTGGACGGATTCACTCAATTCCTAGACCATTCGAATGGGCTCACCGGGGCTAGGGTGCCCTGGGGTTTTTTGCAGTGATTTGAATGGGTCTTCCAACGACTCCGCAGAGCGCCTTCAAATCCTGGCGGCGGACTCCAGCAACAGATGAACTTCATTGGGTTGCCCAATCTTCGTGGATCCATCCTCTATGGAGTTACTTACAGCACCCCCCGCCTACAGATATCTTAGAAAACGGCTAGGAACGCTAGTTTGCCGCTGCTGTTTTTTTGGTTGATATGGTTCTGCTCTTGATGGTCTCCCCAGCCCGTCTTATCCTCAAAAACTATAATGGGGGGGGGGGGGGGGGGGGCTATTCTGGCGCTACCTCAGACCATGGTGGAAGTGTGGGAGGTGGGAGGACCAGTGAATAGGAGATTCTTTCCATTGCCTATTTTGATCTTGTACGGTGTGTTCCTATAGCTGTTTCAATGTACTTTTACTTAAAAATATTCACTTAAAGGCCCTAAAGCTTGTATAGGTCTGGCAGGGCCACCATAGACTGATGGGGTGGTGGAAACAGGCTCATTTGGAGGCTTCAGGTACAGCTGGTGACTCTGATACATGGTACACGTTCAGAAATTTAACTTTTGTCGTTATTTCACCGGGGCTCCCTCATACACACCCCCAAGAATGTGCTCCTCAGTTTCCTAAAGTAATAGGCATCTTTTCCTATGCTAGAACCCACCAATGCAGTTTAATGGTACTGTGAAAGTGACTGGATGCTGCTGGCGGAGCTGTTTCGAAAACCCTGGGGTGCCCTAGCCCCAGTTGAGCCCGTTCGAATGGTCTAGGAATTGAGTGAATCCGTCAGCGTTGTCGAGATATGGCCCGCCGAAGTCAGGGTATCAAGATGCGCAAAAGCCACGAAAAATCACGCACGCCAACTTTTCTGAAAACGGCAATAAGTGATTGGGAACGCACACACACACCACAGCCCGTCGGATTGTGAGTCCTGTAGCAACAACAACTAAAGTCCCCACTTGACGCGCTTGGGATGTAGACACCTGATTTTCAATGCCCCCCTCTGCAAGTTGTATACAAACTCCCTGCTCGCTAGCCTCAACGCGCGCAACACCTTGGGTCCAAGGTCGGTGGACAAGGGCGGGAGAACGGGCCTCATGATGTCAAAAGGTTTAATGCCGGTATGTCAAAACTAGAGTGGTTATACGTCGTCCAGCTCAAGCTACGTAGCCTCTGTTCAAACCGCCCGGAGGAACAAGGCCGTCCGAAGTATTCATCGATGTGGAGTCAATCCGCGTATCCGACTTTTCTGGAGATTCGGTGGAGCGACAGCACATTTTTGGGGAGGGTTTGAGTTCCGTCACGTATGTATCGTTATAGTTTTGTATCACACCTGGGCTATGTGACAGGTAAATTACACCAATAGAACTGGTCTTGAATACCGGGGCCAACTATTGATGTTGTCCACGAACGCTTGCGTGAGGAGTCCATGATTCCGGTTCTGCTGAATTGGAGGACATCGGGGGAAATGGGCTCGGGGATGATTTAGGTCTGGCGGGCTTGAAAGCTGGCTCTGACGGAGGGGGAGCCTCCACATGGGGTGTCGATGGTGGGGGTGTTGGCGGTGGTATTGTGGGTGGAGACATCGAGGCTGCGAGCCGCAGCCGATCCTCATGGTCACGGGCTTCCAGTCGCGCAACATTCATCCGGACACGCTCCTGCCGAACCAGGTCCGCCTGGAGTTCCTACACAGAGCAAAAATGAGGCACCACGAGCAGCGGGTGGTGTGCGTGGGCTGTATGCAATCAATCGGTGCAGTGTCTTACCTCGAGTGTTGGAGGATCCGGCCGCGTGTGAGTGAGCCAGGACGACCATTGGACTGCAGGGGGGGCGGCGTGTCAGACAGTGTGTATTGTTTCGCCACGCTGCACCGCAATCACACCTACCTACTAGTCGCCTGTTGCCGCCGACGTACTTCCACATGTTGTCTGAGCCGTGGTACTTGACTGTCCGCTTCGGGCGCGGGTCTAAGAGAAATTGAGTTTCAAGAATTTATGAAGCGCAGGAAACGCACCGTCGACCAAGCTGGGGTGCTCATAGTATCGATTTCCTAGCCTCTTGTCAAGAATGTAAGAATTCACGAGAACTGCGCAAAACGATACCTTCGAGATCTCGTCCTACAAAACAGGTCTTGCATGTGATCAGCGGGGCTTTTTTTCATTTGCAGAGAGCGGGGTCTCACTGGGCGGCGCAAGCGTTGGACGAGTCGACGCAGAAAAGACATGAGCGTGCTCAATTGAAAGCAGGAGATCACGTGTCCTCGTCCTGGACGCGTCACCTTTTCTCAACCTTTTCTACTTTCACCATGGCCGACGTGGAAATGAAGCCAGTAGACAAGAAGGACGACAAGAAGACAGACAAAAAGGAGGAGAAGAAGGAGAAGGAGGAACCCCCGAAGCCTCCCCCCACCCCCGTTCAAGAAATCAAGTATAACGTCGTCCTCATAGAACGAGCAGTCGCAACTCTCGAACCCCGCTTTGCCCACCGTGTCTTACGCACGCTAACATCTCTGCGTAAACGACTTGATGACACGGTCTTGAGAAACGCCATCGAAGAGGTATTCGTCAGAGGTACGCGCTTATACTCTATGGCTAGGTTTCGCGACTTGACGACGAAATGCACAGATACGCCCACAAAGCAGTCCCTTCTATCGTGGCTACCCGATGCACCACCCGCAGAGGCAATGGAGATTGACTCCGCCGCCCTGGCAGCGCCGAAGGCGGCTGCGGGACCCGAGCCTGTCCCAGAGGCAGACATGTATCTCCGCCTGCTCATGCTACACCACTTCGAAACCTCCCCGAGCACGTACAGCAAGGCCCTGGATCTTGCGTACCAGACCGTCGAAAAAATGCAAGCCCTGAACCGCAGAAGCATGGACCCCATCGCCGCAAAAGTATGGTATGCGCTCGAGCGCGCATACGAGCTCGGTTCCGAACTAGCAGACGCAAGACCGTGTGTCTCTCTTATCCGAAAATATAATACATCATCTCATCATGCCCCGCAGACTCTTCCTGGCCGCCCAACGGACGGCTTCCCTGCGGCATGACGACGAGACGCAGGCCTCCCTCATCAACCGCCTCCTCCGCAGCTACCTGCACTACAGCCTCTACGACCAGGCCGACAAGCTCGTCTCAAAACGACCTTCCCCGCGTCCGCCGGTAACCCGCAGTTCGCGCGGTACCACTACTACCTCGGACGGATAAAAACGGTCCAGCTGAACTACAGCGCGGCGCACGTGAACCTCCAGCAGGCGATCCGGCGCGCGCCGGCAGCGACGCTCGCGCCGGGTTTCTACCAGGCCGTGCACAAGCTGTTTGTCGTCGTCGAGCTGCTCATGGGCGATATTCCCGACCGCGGGCTGTTCCGCCACCCCGTGCTCGAGAAGGCCCTTATCGCGTACTTCGACATCGTCAAAGGTGCGTACGCGTCTTTGCACTCCTGCTGCCCCGTATATCGGAGAATAATAACGTGCCACCCACAGCCGTGCGCACGGGCTCGCTCTCGCAGTTCCAGACGACGCTCGCGAAGCACGCGGCGCAGTTCGAGGCGGACCGGACGTACACGCTCATCGTGCGGCTGCGCCAGAACGTGATCAAGACGGGCATCCGGCGGCTGTCGCTGTCGTACTCGCGCATCTCGCTGCGCGACATCTGCGTCAAGCTGCACCTCGACTCGGAAGAGGACGCAGAGTACATCGTCGGCAAGGCGATTCGCGACGGCGTCATCGACGGCAAGATCGTGCACGAGAAGGGCTGGATGGAGTGCGGCGGCCAGAAGGGCGGCTACGGGCCCGAGGTCGGGGAGGTGTTCTCGCGGCGGATCGGCTACTGCTTGGAGCTGCATAACCAGAGTGTTAAGGTTGGTTGTCTTGTCCTCATTTTTGTTGTCCAGCCATTGAGGTGCCTGTGCAGGCAATGCGATACCCCCTTAATGCTCATAGGAAGGAACTTGCTGCGGCGGAAGGAGCCAGGGAGCGGGAGAAAGAGCTTGCAAAGGAGATACAAGAAGGAGACCTCGACGACGAGGATATGGGCGGGGAATTCTGATGCTACAGTACCTCTTAATTTAATTGCTGCATGGCTCTCGACCTCTGTTTTGGCTGCCTCCAACAAAAAAGTGCAAACGAGGTGAATTATCGGCATTCAGGCGGCAGAATGCAGTCGGGGGACGAGACCGCCCGAGGTTATCGGCACGGACGTTGTCCTTAAAGGACTTTGTGAGGCTTTGAGATCTGTCTGTCATGCTCAAGACATGCTGGGCCTAATTGTATTGATTCTGCCAAAAGCTTGGCCCGAGTAGATAAAAGTAAGGCTGGGCTATAAAATTATTAAGGATTATGATGCTTCGCCACGAGTGGGCGACCTAAGGGTAAGCGTAGGAGAACTAAGTGTAACGGAGGGAGATGTAAGAATGACAGGAGCGGAAAGGGTAACCGGAGAACTATGTGGCGTTGGCCGTGAAGTGCTGAGGTACGACGGTCCCAGGATGCGGCGTCTGCCCTGTGAACCACAAGCCCCTTCCGTGAGCATCTATTATAAAAACGGGGATCGTGACTGACATTGATCATCCAGTTCGAGACCTGGCTCATGCTGAGTCCCGTTGCATGGCACATCTGCTTCTTCTCGATCTCGCTCGGGTATGGGTGCGCGGAGTGGCTGTGGAGCCACGCCTTGAGAAAGTCGGTCGTCTCCTTCGGGAGCCGGCCGCGCTTCCGCTGGGGCGCGGGCTGTGGCGTCCGCGCGCGCGAGTCGTCGAGGGGGAGCGCAGCCACCATCGGCGGATAGCGTTCAGGCACGGGCTGGGGCGGCAGCCACTCGGTCCTCTCGTTGTACCCAGCCATGCGGGGCAGCGGTTGGGGGCTGTAGGGTTCCGTAAGCAAGGCAGCTATAGAAGGGAGGCGAACGTTGGCGTGAGACTCGTGGTCGCTGGCGGAGGAGCGGGGGCCATTCTCCGGCGGGTGGTGCCAGGACTGTCCAGGTTCAGGGAGATGGAGGGGAGGTGGTGGAGCGTGACCGCTGTCCCTGCGAGGCCAATGCGGATGGTGTTCAGGTAAAATATGCTGGTAGTGGGGAGAAGAAGGGGATCGGGGAGATGGGGTGGGGGAGTGGGTAGCTTCGTCCTGGAGGCAGTTGCGACGTGGAAGGGACGAGCCTGAGGGTTCTGGGGCATTGGGCTTTGGTAGACAGTCGTTCGGGTCGTTCGGATTCGCACCCGGCTTGGTGCCGCTTTCGTCCGTCTCAGGAATCACTTCGCGGTGTGAAGGATCGGAGTCTTCTTTTGCGGCTTCCTCCCGGTTCTCGCTATCACGGTCTTGATAGGCTTTCTCCCGCCTGTACTCTGCATGGTTACGCGCCCCTTGCTCCATCTGTGGCTGTCGAACATGTAGTTTAGTCAAAGAAAAATCGCGAGCCTATCCGTTCTGGGATATACATACCGCGGTCGCTGGGTGGAATGGACGGTCAAAGCGACAGATTGGGCTGTTGTGGTCCTGGCGCTGCGAAGAGAAAGTCTGCGAGGGGGGAAAGTGCAGCTGTCAAACTTCAAATTTAAAAGCTGTCGATGGTTGGGTGCCACGTGCACGATCGGTGGCTATATCGAGAAATTCTCATCATTGTCAATCATGTCAACCAAGACCAGAAAGCTGTCCAGTGGACGCTCATTGCAGTCTGATTGCATCCTTCAATCACATTGAATCAGATTCTAGACATTCTTTCTGTCGCTGTCAACACGATCACGTGAAACTCCTTAATTACCGCACCGTAATATTACTATTTCGTCACCACCCCCCGGCCTCTGTTCAACAATGGAAGCCGTGACATCGCGCGCCCAGGTTGACTCCACCTACAAAGATGAACAGCCAAGAAACCAGCAACCCTGCCCTTTCACCCAGTGCTTGAGGCAAGGCAGCAACAAAACAGTTTGGGCGCTATGTAGTCAAAGATCGCCGGCGGTCAGACACACTGCCATATAGAGCAACCCGAACACTCACCGCCATGGACACGGATATGATTGCTTCCGTGAGATAAACTCACAAATTCAAGAATCCATTCAATCGAATGACACACGCATGAACGAATGCGGCTTTACAGAAGACTGGGGATAAAATTACAAGCTCCAGCAACGACCGACACGCATGTCTAGGTCTAATCTTGTGGTGAGCACGCTCTGCCTGGATAAAGATTGTAAACGGAATTACCGGTTGCATAGCAAAGATCGGAGCGACGAGTGACTGTGGGTATTGCAATAGATTGAGCGAGCGATGCATTAATTACCGGTTATCACCCCATGTCTTTGATTCCTCTGCAGCTTGTAACAATCTCTTGAGCAGATCTACCCACTCCTCGGGACCTCCCTCACCTACGCCCCTCACCCACTCGTCGGCTTCCCCGCGCCGTTCAAGCTCCACCCAAAAGCTTCTGAGCACGCCTTTCGCCTCGTACATATTCTTCCTCCACTGGGGCACGCGGACATTGCTCCCAGCGAATTCGTGCAACCAGTCTTGGTAGTCGAATTGCTCCTCACCCTTGAACACGCTCCAGGCGCGCGCGACAGCAGCGGCGTCCCCGCCGAGCTCCGCGCATCGCGAGAGCACCGCGCGCGTCTCCGCCTCGACGTCAAATGCGTCGGGGTGTGCGAACGCATGCACGATCGCGGCCGCTTGCGCCTCCATGATCGGGAGCGGGGCCACGCGCACCGGGAGGCCCATGAACGCCAGGCTTGTCGGCGGGAAGCCGGCTTGCAGCGGGAATATGTGCTGCGCGAGGGGGAAGATGTGGTACGTCGAGTTGTACAGAACACCGGGCAGCGGCGGGGCGGGAGGCGGCAGACCGGACCGCACGATTGGATCTGAGAGGAAGGGAAACGACACCTGGTACCCCGTCGCCAGGATGCAGTGGTCGATTCCGGTCTCGACGGATCCGTCTTCGAAAAAGACCTGCCCATCATCGCCGAACCTTGTTGTTCTACCCCGCATTTTCAGGTTGCCAGAGTCCTCGTGCGGCGCGCCGCTGACAGACCGGATGAGCGTCGTGCAGACGCCGCGCATCTCGGCGGCAATGTCGGTCCCGCTTGGGCCCCCACCGACGACGAGTATTTTGTCGCCAAGATGGTGTGCGCGCCTGTACCAGACGGAGTGCGACGCCCGCTTCGCCGTGAGCCATTTGTCTACCCCGGGGACATCGGGGTACCGCGGTATCCTGTGGTGGCCGTTCGCGACGATGACGAGATCGAAATCGAGGGCTTCGCCAGAGCTCAGCCGGACCGTCCACTTGTTGGCCTGCCGTCTGACGTCGGTGACCAGCGTATTGAGCCGGACGAATGGCAGGAGGTTGAAGTGCGCCGCATAAGACTCCAGATACCGCTGGACGTGAGCGGCAGGGGGGAAGACTGCAGTCGCGGGCGGCAACGGGAACGCGGTGAAGCACATAACCGGGTGGGGCAAATTGGTCGTCAGCGAGTCATACAGCGGCGTTGGAGGCAGATCTGGGGGCGGAGAGTCGGACGGTGTTGGAGTGTCCGGGAGCCTAATCGCTCGTATGAGCGGCGAGACTGACAGAATATTACGAGGCCTATCTGTACCATACGCCGCCTGCATTATCCCGCGCCTCAAAGGCCAGCGGCTTCCAGAGACCGGACCTGAACTGGGGAGTGTCCAAGATGGACTTGAGAGCAGCGAGTCCAGCAGCACCAGCGCCGATGACGCATATGGTCTTGATCTGCGCTGGATCCCCTTCAGGAGCTGCCAGTGCGGGACGGCTATCTGTTCATCACTTGAATATCACAGCTAAGGAAGAGGAGGACAGGCGTCGCACCCCCATCCATTCCACTACGAGCAGGAAGTGCACGCGCTCAGGTTGCGCAGCAAGTCAGTTTGTATGCGCGAATTTTGACTTGTAGACGCGTTATTGACTTGATAAATTGGATTCTCTGAGCCTCCTTGAAGTCCTTTCACTCGACACCCTTTTTTTCGCTCGACGCGACTAGCCTCGTTCCGAGGATATGGCTGGCCGGGCCACAACTCGCCCGACGGAACCGCTGAATGGAGCCCCGCCGCGTCGGCTCCACACAGCCGTGCCTTTCGACGTCCCTCAGTCGCATTATCGCCATCGTCCTGGCTCTGCCCATGCTCATGCCGAGGCGCAGGTCCATGTGCAGCGCCCCGCCCCGAGTTCGTTTCTCCCCTACGAGCTGCCTCCCGTCTACTCCCATCCCCAATACCAACACCCGCCACCGGACCGCAATGATGTGTTTGTGCACAAGCTCACGCAGTCGGTGGGGCAGGTCTTTGCAGCCCACCAGGCGCACAGCGAAGCACGGATGAATCGGGTGGAGACGTCTATCCAGAACCTGTCATCGGAGCTCTCTAGCGTGCGCCAAGAAGCGCGGGACAGCACGCGCCAAATCTCCCAGATGCTCGAAAGATCGCATAAAATCCACACGAACCGCCTCGAAAAAATGGCGCGCTTCCTAGGCGCCGTCCCCGAAACGAAGGACGATAAGACGCTGGTCGACAGGGTCAACATGCTGTCGTTCGCAGTTGAGGAGATGCTCGAGCGCATGAGAGACCCGGAAGCAAATGGTGTGCACCCCTCTCTCTGATTCCGATGGGAACTCAGCTCGTGTAGTATCTGAATCTGATGGACCAATTCATCATGATATGGCGACGAGCCCAATTAAACCGGTGTATGTGGATGCGGTCGTCCCACCTAAAACGCCTAGTCCGAAGCGCCACCTATCTTCCGTGGCTGGTGAATACCTCCCTTCTTTTACTTACTTACCAAACCTGAACAAAATTGCTCTGTGCCCCAGTCGGACACTCCCCGCCAGTCTCCCCGGATGCCGATGTCTTCTCAGTCAACTTTCCATCATTTACCACCGCAGGTACGCATTCGCAACAATCCCACCCTTATTTCTCAAAAAAATGCAGTGGACGATGACTCTCGTGATTTTCGGCTTTTTGGGAAGAGTAAAACGGCCGGATTCGATTATCCCATAGACAACGAGGGCGGCCCTTTCCAGGGTGAGGTAAATATCGTATCTCGGGACATCCCCAAGACCATTTTTGCCGCTGCCCCATCAGTTACCCGTTGTCTTGTTCCTGTTGACTGGCAAGATCATAGTAGGCTTTTTCGCCCTCATTACAGTATATTTTCTTAACTTTCCAACCAAACAGGCCCGATCACTGAGTCGTCGTCGTCGTCGTCGTCGTCGTCGTCGTCGTTCGATTCCAGGGAATCTCTGACATTCCATCCAGACCAATCAGCAGATGCCATGGAGCCTTATTCGGCACTGCCCAATCAACCCCCTCCTTCTGAAGGGACCGTTGCCTCGCTGCGACACGCAAGCCTCGGTGACCGCCATGCTGGGCCCCTGATGTCCACTCCCCGTTCTATGTCAATAAATCCTGTGTCCCCAGCACTGTCGGTTTCTCCTCCTGCGTCTCCGCGGCAGCTCTCTCCAGTTCGAGCATTTGATCCAACCCTTCATCAAGCTGGTGATAGTCGGCATTCTTTATTTTTGGATCAACACACGTCGACCCGACACCGTAGCAGCACGCACGACAGACGAACTTCGTCGCCGTCTGCATCGCACAATGCGTCTCTCGCAGGCCGGCTGTCGATAGGGGTGGATGCTCTATCTGTTGGTGGCCGTGAAATCGCGACTCTTTCCAGGTCACATACCCCTCGGGCCGGCGACGGTGTGCAAGCGCAGTCTCCTTCCACTGATACTGTGAGGGAGGAACTCTCGGTGTTAAACATGATGGAGCTGCAGGCGTCCGAAACACAGTCAAGCATAGTTTTGCCGATTCCATTGCCTTTGGCTGACCAACGCGTACCGTCCTCCGTCACCCCCTCGCCGATGCTAGCATCACAGTTGCGTACAATGTCGCCGCCTCCGCTGAAGCTGTCGATTCCTCGATCGGTAGCACCGGCCGCCGTTCCCTCTCCCGCCCTTGGCATGGACTCTCCCTTGTTCCCCCCAAGCACGCCAACTTTCAACAACTATCCGAGCGCTACGGATTTGTTTGAGCGCGATATGTCGCCATTGTCGCCCGCTCCGAGCACGCCTGCGTCCGAGATCCCTCCGAGTCCGTCAACCCAGATGTTTGCGTCCCTACGAGACCTGTCCCCCGCGACGCCTTCGGTCAAGACCGAGAGAAAAGAGTCTGACAGCATCCCGTCTTCCCAACACCAGCGCCGGAGCGAGCCCGTCCTCAAGCGCCGTCCTCTTGCGGGGCTGGCGCCGGCTGCAAGCGCTGCCGCTACGCGCGTAAAGAAGCGCAAAGCGAAGCCTCGGGAGCCTGAGTCTGATGAAGCGACGCCAGAACCGCCACCCAAGCGTTCCCGACAGCAACGCGCGCACTCCGAGAAGAAGGAACCTGTCCCCGTCGTGAAGAAGGAGAAGGCGAAAAAGAAGAGCGCGAATTCTCTGCCACAGGATTTGTGGCCCCCAGTCACCGATACGCCAGGCGCCGACCAAGACGTTTGTCTTGCATTTATTCTCGCAACGCACGCTAATAATTTATTCATCCATTTAGTTCATTCGAAAGTTAATCGGATGCGATAGGTACGCTCAAGAATACCGTTTTAAGAGCCCCGCTCATGTTTTCCCCTAGATGCAGCGGATGGTATCACTGTGGATGTCTAGGAATCGTTCCCGGGGATCCCAGAATTGACGCTTCTGTTTTTCACTGCCCTCCTTGTGCTGCGTGAGTTTTCTATGTTGGCTTGACACCCCCGACCGTCCCTGACGTTGTGGTTTGTTTAGCGGATGTCAGTGTTGCTCTGATCATTGAAGCTGGTTTTTTACATGCTATTACAGATCCTTCTACTACGGCAGATCCTGAAGCCACCGAAGGTACTTGTCAACGACCCGGATGCTCCATTCGAGGGTATACGGTTGCTGGGATCTACGGTCGCTACACGAAGTTTGACAACACTCTTGGACGACTTGTGTGGTGGCTCGTGCGTTGGGAAGGGTATGTCTCCCTCCATTTCGTCGTGACCTGCTACAGCAATTTACTGCAGGTACCCTTGGAAAGACTCCACCTGGGAAACGGAAGAGGCGTCGCATGAAGAGTTCATCGATGAGTTCAGGAAGCGCGCCGTGGCTGAAGGGATCGACCTGGAGGATGACAGCCGTCAGTGTATCCTTCTGCGCAAGGCGGTAGCGGCCGGCGTTAAGAGCCCTGTCCCGGCATAATTGCTTGATCATTTCTTCTCGGCCTGCTTTGCTATGAAACTGTTATGTTAAGATGCCTATGATACGTATGATACCTAAATATTCTTGACAGTAAATAACTGTAGTGTACATGACTAGTGAATCCGGGGAACGGAAGGACCGATGATTGTCCCCACACAGGTCGTATCTAGAAGTCAGCCAGATTTTGCTGGAACGGATAATGCCAGGGGATGATGTTACGATGCTCAAGTGGACCAAAAAAATCACGAATGCCAGTACAGATTCGAACCAAAGGGTGCCTTATATTTTATCCCAAAGGTTTATGAAACATTCCGGTGGTACTCGCAACAATCCTGAATGAGTGAGGGAATTTTTGTACTGTTAGTCAAAGCGCGTTCTTGCGGTCACGTGCCGTTATTTGCCGAACAGGTGAGGCTGGTGCGCCCTATTTGTCTTGGGAAACTCAAAACAGCAACAATTAATTATTAGACTCGGAATTTGCGCCGCCGTTGACCTCAAGTTATATGGATGCTCGCTGTGAATCAAGTGATCTTCGGAGTCAAAATGCGCCACGAAACTCCGCAATCTAGTTTTGCTCTTCGGAGGCAACGGCTATGCTCGGTCCCAGCGAGAACTGTGTCAACACATGTGTAGATAGTAGACGAATTTTGGTATTCTGCATAGATGTACTATGTTCATTTGTAATGCGCGACAGTATCGATATATCAAAACCCCATTAACTGCCAACCCACGCGCCTCATACCATCCAAGTCCCGCTCCACCCCGCCACTAAACTGTACCCGCACTCGCCCCCCGTCAACGCCAATCTCCGCCACGTCGCCCTCCCACCGCCCGGTCTCCATTTCGCCGACAAAGTATGCGCGTGACGTGCTGTCCTCGCTGAGGATTGTCGCATGCGCGCCGAGCGCCGACGAGAGCGTGATGTGGCTGTTCAGGTCCCCCGCACGCACCCGTACAGTGAGGAGACCATGGAACGACAGCGGGAGGTGTAGCGAGAGGAAGCCGTTCTGCGCCGCCAGCGTGAGCCGGAACGGCGGCCGGCGGAGCGTCGGCGTGTGCTAAGTATGCAATCAACATCGCCTGCAAATGCTGCTTATCAGAGAGCGGAGAAAGCCTCACGATTTTCGCGATCAGTGGAAATGCGTTGTTCTCTGTGCCGCCGCACAGCTCGAGGTGCAGCTCCGTGCGCACGACGGGCGGGTGCACGTCGTGGCTTTCGGGCGGCTCGCCAATGAGGTGCACGTCGACGTCGATCCCGCCGTTCTCGACCTTGAGCAGCAGGTTCTTGCGTGCGCTCTCGCCCCTTGCGAGCGGTGCGAGGAGCGCAGCGGGGATCGCCAAAAAGGGATTCACCGCGAATGTGCCTTTGATGGAAGCGTTGGCGCGTGAGAAGGAGAACGCGCGCTTGTGCGTCTTGCGGAAGACGGAGACAAAGTTGGTTGGGTTGAGTTTCGGCTGTGGCGCCGGGGTGGAGTTCGGAGACCGAAAGGACGTCTGGGTAGCGCCCTGAAGCAGCAGCCGCTGCTGTTGCAATTTGTGATCCTCGATGTCTGGGAATGCCGGAATGAAGTCGCGGTCAGATGGGGTGGCAGTGATGGTGGGGTGTGATACGAGGTGCTGTTGTGGAGGGAAAGGGTGTAGATAGTATTGGCTAGAGGACGGCGGGATCGGTGAGGGCAGTTCAGAAGGCTGGGGTACCACATTGTCTAATTCAGTTTCCTGATGTTCGCGCGCATGCGCATCGGACGAGGGGTGACTTTGTGCGGAGACTAGATCTTCTGAGGGTGGAGAAGAACTAGATGGGGAAGTGTCCCCGTTGAATGAGTATGTAGGCGGGGGTGCGGCCTCAATGGACTGAGGAGACATGAAAATGGCGACTTGGAGGCGTAAAAGGTAGCATTTTAGTCCAAAACGCGCGAGGCTGATCGCGAAGGTGTCCATTACGTTCTAGACCTGCCGACAAGCGCTTGGAGTGCGCAGTCCGTCTGTGAGATTCAGGCCATTCAGAGGATATGACCGGCAACGGAAGTGCTGACTACTAGCAAGGATTGTCATGCGAATGAGCCCCAGAGAGGTCCGAGTTTTGCAGACTAGCCGAATGATCAAGCTCTTGTCGAGTACTCACACAACGTACTGAATGGTGACACACACTTGCATAAACTTGTGACCCGCTTGTCGCATTGCTGGCTACCAGGGGGCACAGAGTCGACATCGGGGATTCAGAGCGCTACCAGGCAGTAGCCGACTGGATGGTCATACAGAAAAGGTTTGAAGCCAGATTACTTGGGCCGGCCCTCTGGAAATTGTCTGAAGCTCTTAAGATCTCAAGGCGACGAGGCGCGCGACAAAGATTCAAAGACGGAGAAAGTTGCAAGCCCTAATGATGATACACGTGATACAATTACATTTTCAAGTGAACGTTCAACGTTGAACCTACATATATCAGAACCTTACTAGCCCCGAGACCGAGCGCGACCTTCTGCACCTTTCTCTCCGGGCATCAAAGCGTGGTATCCCGAAAACGGGGGCGCTTCCGATTCTTGAATGGCGCGGCGATGAGGACATAGACGCTGCGCGCAGGGCGAAGAAGTGAGTTGGGTCCATCAGTCCGCGCTCCAAGTCCTCTACTACAGCGATCTCGCCTTCGGAGTCTGATGATGAACCAGAACTGGACTCCTCAGATTCGCTTGAGCTCGACGACCGGTAGTCAGACGACGTGACCGAGAACTTGCTGCGCGGGAAGTGGCGACTTATGTCGACGACGGAATTGTGCCCCTTCTCCTTCTCCTTGTCTGTCGGAAGCGCGCGACTGGCTACCCCCTCAGCCACCTGCAGGCGCCTGTGATGGCTGTGGTACGAGCAGGCGTAGATCGCGAGAATAACGGCCATCATCGAAAGCACCACTGCTGATATGAAGATGGATTTGTGCTCGAGTATGGAAGGGGGGTGGGTTGCATCGTTCTTCTCAGACGAGGTTGGAGTGGACGTGACCTCTATGTGCGCTACAGTAGGAGACACGACCAGGCCAGGGCCCAGGTGGAATGTGGGTCCGGTGGCTGACACGGTGATTGAGGGTGAGGGTGGCTGAATGGTGGCCGTGGTCGCAGTAGCCATCAGCGCAAATACTTCGGCGGGTGGGGGCAAAACCAGGTCCGCGTCGGTGGTGATGTGTACTGCATCAGCAATCCCGCTCGCGGTGTGCGAGCTGAAGCTGGAGTCTTGACGTCCGATGAGGCCACCGCGACTTGCGGATGGGGCTGCGAGGGTCGAAGCCGCTCCGAAAATGAGACTGAGGAAGTAGGTGTGATGCATGTTGAACTGGGAAGGAGTGTGGGTGCGATGCGAGCTTCAAAAAACGAGTGGAGGTGGGAGGGAGAGACAAGAAGTCGAGATCGTCAAGACGCAGCCTGAGTGAATATAAGCGATGAGTGGCTGACAGAAATTTTAGCACACGCATTATTTCCCCTATTCATGCCGATTTTTTGACAAATAAACCGTAAAGATTGCGTATAAATAAAAGATTCAGCAGAAATGGTTGTATCGTTCCGAGTCACCTTTCTCAAGTATCGGCCAATTCCGTAGCGGAGACAGCAGCGCTGCCAGTGAACGTTGAACGTTGAACTCCAGCGAGCTGGTGCGGTCAACCACGTTGGCGCCGACGACCATGTTAAGTGCCCCTGATGATAACTCAATGACCGGCCGACGAGACTTAGAGTGGCGCTTACAGTAGTAGTGTCCGTCGACCTTGCTGTCGTATTCCAGAGATTGCCCGTGTCGCCAAGGTAAGTAGTGTTCTCGCTCACGGAACCAAGCCCAACCAGTAGCAATGTAGTCGATCTGAATCGTACCAGAGCCAGTGCAGGCTTTGTTCGTGAACTGGGGCGTATATGAGCAAGTTAAAAGAGAAGTAGCGGGGGAGATCTCCCAATAAGAGTGCAAGTTTCTCTCGCCTTCGCAGACATGGAAGCTCTGAGTCGTCCAAAATGCCCGAGTTCAATATGGCCAGTGTTCAAATCTACAAGCGTCGTTCAGGCCCATATTCTGAAACCGTCGCATTCGTACTGGCAGTAGTAGCGCAGTATATGTGCAAAAAATACGGTTACTTGGTGAGCTCGCCAGAATTTGCTACAGTGGAGCTAAGAGTTTGCCGAGCCGAGTAGAGCTAGTAGAGCAGCAGCCTCAGGCTTGGCAGATCAAGCGTTTCGTATATTTTTGAAAGGAGCACAGTGGGCTGGGAGTAACGACTTCATGGAGAATATGGGTGAGGATTCGACTTGCATTGACAACTCTCAAACAGTGGATCCAAAGCACGAACGAAATTGGTCCGACTTGGATGTGGTAAGAGGCAAATGGCAAGCGTAATTATCCAAATTCAACGTCGAAATGGTGCTGAAGCACACGTTGCCACAGATTCTGAACTTCATAAGATAATGTTTGTTACACATGTGTTGCGCACAGACCTACTAAGCAGGGGCTGGTGAATTAGGACACATATTCCGCAATGCGCTGTGGGAAATCACATAAGGATGACCAGTAGTAAAAGGACTACCAGGACGATAATAAGAAAAATGATACACCACCCGCTCCCCTTCTCTTCCGACTGTCTCAAGAAGTGACGCATTCGTCGCATAGCATCACTGAGTTTCGTATCTGTCCTGTCAACTCCCTCCTCCAGATCGTCTAACATTCTACGCAGAAAGTAGGGGCGTCAACAGAAATCCAGTAGCATGGAATGAACGTACTCATTGTGCTCCACGATCTCCTGCCCCATCAGACCAGCTTGTTGGGCCAGAGTATGCAGTGTCCCCCCTATCAACTCCATAGTCCGGTCTTGCTCCCGGATCATCAGCTGCAAAGAAAGAAAATGAGCACGGAGTGAGAATTAGCATCAGGACGTCCAAATAACGCACCTGCTGCTCCTCTCGTGCCCATGCGTCCTGATGATCTTCGGCCTGTGGTGCCCGTTCTGGGTAAGGCGAATGCGGTCTCGAGGACAGCAATGGAGTGGAAGGTGTTACTTCCGCTCTCATGTTCTAGACTTGCCATAGAATGAAGTAGTTGATCATCGCGAGCAGGATATGGACGAGGATAAAACGCACATCAATTTCTCTCCGTACGTGAACGACGTATCGTCTCCGTTCTTGCACCTCCGCGTCGTCCAGACCGAACATCCGTGCATCGGTTGATTCGACTATTCTATGAATGTGGCTCGCTCTAAACACGACGTGTATAGAAAGAGAGCTGCGTACTTGACACTCTCTTCCAGGTCCTCAAGGTCGGCCTCCAGGGCGGCCAGTGTAGCCTTCAGCTAGATGGCGGACTTATTCAGGCACAATCCACGTGAAACTGGTTGAGATGGACTGACCTCGTTTCTTGCCCATACCAGCTCCTCGTTGTCTTCACGCACGGCCATGTTTCGGATTCGGACATAGGATGCACGAAGCTGAGCCGCAGCCTGAAGAGAGCTCGAAATTTCGCGCTGGACGGCATGGTATGGGTCGACGGACATGTCAAAGCCTAACGTCCGCTTGTCTTTATTGACTTTTGATGATACACGATCACGTGGTCTGGCCACGTTGAAGAATTCGCCCAAATTGGAAAATGGACAGCGGAGCAGAAGTTGCAGAACGCCTTCGCCTCAAATTCCATCCTTGTGCTCACGCAATGCTTTACAATTTTAGATACAACAGGAGGTTACATAGAAAATAGTAACTCCAAGTCTCAGAAACCCAAGTCCGTTTGATGTTGACTGGTTACTTTGCGACATTCTCCCCATCAATCATATCCTCCTGGATTCCATGGCGAGACATCAGAATCCTTGAGGATTTATTATGGTCTTGAGAGGGACAGGCAAATTTGGGTTGGGACTGATCGCAGGAAGCTGCCCGCTCTGAGTAGTGAACGGCTTTTGCGGGATCAGTTTTCCAGAACCTGCGTAAGAGGAGAGCGCTGGCGGAGCCTTGAATGGCTGGCACTCGGTGTTGAACACATCTGGGATACATGAGTGAAATGAAGGCAGATGTGTGGAAGGCACTCACAATCGTCCAAACTGATATGCTCCGGATCGTCGAATGTGAGGTACCTGAACGGGATAATTCACGACGGAACAGGGAGAGAATGTTGGTCAACGTACAGATACTTAAGTACTTCAGCAAACCAGAAAGATTCCATATCATCTGTGTCGAGGTTGGTGAGCCGCGGACGATGAAAACAAAACGTCGACTTACCGATCAAGCCACCATTTCTACTGTTCACATCATTCAGTCCAGCAAACGCAACGGTTGCCGGTAGGAACCTGTTGAATGAAGCGATGGCACTTGCTGCGCGATCGAGGTATTTTGTGTCGCCGGTTACTCGCCATGCATGGAAGTTTGATTCCAGAACTAGTATATTTTAGAAAACGTGATCGAGCAGGGAGAAAAAATACTTGAATACCTTCAGGGCGTTGAATGTAGTCAGAGGCAGTGATGTAGAAGCCGTTCTTCTGGTAGAACGCCAGCTGAGATGAGGATATCCCGCCGCCGCCGGTAAAGTTGCCATCCGAGCTGATGTAAGCGAATGCTTCAGGGCCTATGCCCGTGCTAGAAGACGCTGGTCAGTAGTAGAGAGAAGACGGAAGCCAATCTAGAACGAACACAGTGCTAGCGTAGGTATTCCAGCAACCCTCGTTGAGCTCCAGGGCGATATCGATGATTGTCTGGTTTTGCAAAAGTTTGCCGCCTGAAAGGTAATGTGAGCTGCACTCAAGCAATGGCAACGTAGTCCTGTACCAAGAAGCCAGTTGCCTGCATAGAAGCATGCCAGGTGCCTGGAGATGCGTGAACAGGATGAAAAAGAGCCACCAGTGTGATGCTCACGATCCGACATGACGAATGAGGCGCTGGTCGTCGAAATCGGCGAGGTAGAGGTGGTTCCCCACGGTGGAGGTCTGTGCAACAGATTACATATCAGAAACACTTCGAGCACATGCACCAAAACTGACTCTGAGCAAAGTTTTGATGGAGGAGTCGACCGCCGTCTTCCGGAAAGACCGCATTTACGTAAATGCATTGAACAGCCACAAATGTAGTAGGATGACGTTACCTTCCAGGTGTCAATGAAAGTGGTATCGTCCGTGTTGGTTAGACGTGCGTATTTGAGCAGGTATTCGAAATAAGAATCGCTTCCGCCTCCCCAAGTCTACAAAACGCGTCAGGAAAGGAACAGTAGGCCATACTTTGGGCACTTACGACATAGCCCCCAACGAATTGGCCAGATGAAGGGTCGATACCCTGTGCAGCAAGACCTAAGAATGCAGTTTCCATAAGAAAACTGACGAGACGTCATGGACACAAACCTGGCAAGGGAGCCGGCTTCGGATCAGATGAACGTCAATGCCTTTACTGCTAATGTAAGAGGCGACGCACAAGACTTGCGATGCGTTTGACGGATTTGGCGGTCAGATTTGCGTACGTGGCATTATTCGTGTATTTGCTCAGAGTGAACCATTCCAAGGAAAGTGTGCCGGCCTCCGCGATGTTGGACTAAGTCAGGGGCTCGAAATCAATCATCATGAATCTGGAGGGAATGACGAAAACTTGCCGTGGAAATCGTCGGGGTATTGGTGCTAAAATCCATGAAGCCGAAGGGGACATCGTTGTCCTAGATTTCGGGTAGATCAGTCTTTATCTCTGGCACTACGAGGAGAAAACATACTCCAACCCAGGCGAAAGCCATTTTGTCCGCAACTTCCTTCGCCTTGGTCACAAGGACAGGGTACGCTTCTCCGCTGAGTTCATAGGCTGAAAGCAGTCCTCCCACATAACGAATGGTGGTTTCAAAAAGACTAATGATGTTCAGGATCCATTCACAAAGTTCAAAAGCTTGCTACCTGACGGTGTCCGAAGTTTGCGATTTACTGAAGTCGATATTGCTGGAAAAGTTGACCGCCTCATTGAAGAAATCCTACGAAAATGTAATAATAAATAATGATTCGGCAAAGGTAATTTACAGTCAGCCCCATGACAAACTGCAATTATATAGTGAGAAAAAGCCGAGTATGTTCGAGTCTTCGTCACGCACCATGGTAGGCTGTGGATAGATAAAGTCGTGAGTTTTTCCCGGTAGACATGAAACAATTATATTGCAACGGACCATTGCATCGACAATCGAAGCTCCCCAACCATTTCGGCCATCTGAGAAAGACTTGCTCACGGGCGACAAGTCATCATGGCCAAAGGCAAACTCTCTGTGGACCGGATTAATATTGAATCACATTCCAATGTGCTTAACTTATGTACCTGTATGCGTTATAACTGGTCACGAAAAGCTTCTCTGCATCGTCGCGGTGACTAGCATATGCTGGGGGGACAACCAAGCCAGGTTTCTGAACCGTGACACCAGCGAAGGATGAAGCAGAAAGCCCCAGTAGTACCACAAGACAAGGTAGATGCATTGTGCTGGCAGGAAGAGTCCGGAAAGGGGCTGGGCGTCATAGTGTGTGCATCCGAGCTTTTATGCAGTCGGCGGCGTTGTTTTCGTCACCGTATGCTTCTTACACAAGCCGACGAAAGAACCTGATTTCAACGGGCATCCTAACTTCCACGCGATATGCTTGACGCCGGACTATCTGATCGTTGCGCATGCATCGGGAAGAAGCATCACGTTGAAAAATTCCGCATGTCATGGCGGTCGGTAATGGCCTATGAACCATTATACGAGGACGTAATGACCCGACCCTTGAATGCCCATCAGAGTTAATCAATGAATGGAGAGGAAAGGCGTAAATCAACGTACTAGACGAGGAGGCACGGTGTTGGATTGGTGTTAAGTAACATACCTCGTGATTGATGCCAGCAAAAAGCGCATGGTGAGCGCAAGTTGAACCGTCTGTTGACCGTCTGAAAGACTGGCATGAGAACATTAATGCGGCTGCCACGGCCAGATGCTCAATTGCAAATAAGATCGACGGTCCAGTCAAGAGGGATCTCATCCTTCGACAGGGAGTACGAATTATCCCTGCCTTGCAATTTCAGCGCAAGATGCCACGTCGACGTCGGGCTATATAAATGGAGGCTGTCGTTGACCAGGGGTTGAGAAGAACGAATGTCTATGAATAGCTACTGAAGAGCCGAATAATTGAGACACAATAGCAATCAAGTTCAACCGCGCTGGCAAGAAGGTTCTGGAAACGACGATCAGCTGACGGTGCCAGCCACAAGTTTCAGCGAGCGACCGGGGTGAGTAGTACTTGACAATCCCAGACCAATGGCTGGCTATCGCAAGAAGGAAGCTCCCCAAAAATAAGACTGTCAACGCCGGTGTTCGGCTCACGAGAACGGAACTCCAGGGTCAGAATGTAATATGTACCAGAATAATGTCAGGATCTGGGGGCCTGGGGATCGTCTACCTTAACCAGTGACCGGTAATGCGCGAGAAAATGACAATTGGGCTGAGAACATGTAGGATTCGAGCCGCACTCCACAGTGGGATCGATCGCCGGAAGTTGCCGAATTGATGTTTCGCAGTGCACCCACTCAAATCCTCGATGGGCGTTGATCACAGCAAACTTGAGCTTATGTATCGCAGAACGTAATTTACAAAATATCAATCAGGATGGTACATAGGACAAGACTTCACACAGCGCTGTAGATATCAAATCATCAAACGCCCTACGGAACCTGGGATTTGGGTGCCGTCGCTGTGGGGGCGCTGTGTCTAGTATATGATAAAAATCTTCATCTCGCGGCAGGTGAATTGAATGCCTATAGGAGAGTTGTCATTCAATGCAATCAGTCGAAGCAAAACAAGAGGCGTACTTTTCTTTGAGATGCGAGCGCAATCCACAGAACTCAAACCTTTTCACCCGCTTCTTCTGATGTGTGTCCTTCTTTACAGGCTCAGGATCGCTCTCGACTATCTGTTCTTGACCCCCTGCACCAGCGTCCGCAGTCTCGGGTGTCTTTATTTCGACGGGTGTTTTTTCGCTCGGCGCATTGGGGGGCTGACAATATCGGCATCCATACATCCATGTATTCAGCACCCGCTTTGTCTTGTAGTCGATATAGCCCATGACTTTCATAGCAAGATTTTTCTCGACGGGAGCGACCACAAGTGCATCGGCCTCCGTCTGAGTCAACAAGGTCATTTCCATCTCGTCGTGTCTATGCGAGTGGCCGACCTGTAGTAGAAAGCATATCAGAATCCCCAGCACAAGGTCATAAGCTGCGGACGTACGACATTGGTCGGCCACATGACGATAGCCGTAGGACATGAACGACATAATATACGAGGTCCGACAGCATCCAAAGCCTTGTAGGAGCCCGAGTCCTCAGCGTCAATCTCACATAGCTTGACCAGCTTCGTCATGGCATTAATAGCCTGTCGATCACGTTCAGCTCGGCCCAGATGATAAACGAAAGATAGACATTACCTTATCGTCCTTCACAAACCGCTCGGCCTTCCAACCGGTCTCCCCCTTGTTCTTCTTCTTGCTCATCGGACATTCATGCTTACATACACCTTCATAGTCCAAACACTCATCCCATTTGTACGCCTTGGCCACTCCGCCGCACTGTCCGCAATTCCACCTGGCAGTCAGCCGCGCAACTGGTTGCAATCTATTGTTTCTGGCAGTTTTCCATTCAGGGAGCCCTAGCGTCACGAGAAGTGCTGCTTCTGCTCCACTGCGCCATCGAGCTAGTTCCGACGTGAGCAATTGGTTGACAAGTGTCGCGCTTTTAAGTTCATGGGATATTCCAGGGACTTTCTTGGCTGTGGGACCAATCGCTGCCGAAGCGGAGGCCGAAGAAGATTGGAGGAGGTCGAGGATGGGCATCGCCCGGAACTGGGCCAGGGAAGGGAAGGGAAGGACCTTGCTTGCAGAGGCTGATACAAGGCGCTGATAATGCTGATCTATCTGCGTACGATTCGTCTTGGTGGTGATTTCGTCGAGGCTCCTTTGTCGCTTTTCCTGGACATGTATCATCTCAACCTCGATTTGAGCGGCCAACAATTTATAATCTACACGCGGTTTAGAAGGTGGCGGGAAGAGTTCGAAAGAACGCAACATACCTAGGGGAGTGATATTTCTAAATTTTTTGTACGGGTCGAGTGCAAATCCTGATACGTCTTCGAGCTATTCAAAAGATCCGTATAATCATAGCCTAACATGCAATGAGATAGACAAAAGTTTTGGATGAGACCTTCATACCCTCTCTCTTGGCGAGCGCCTTGCCACTGCGGACAGGGTTATATTAGTAGAGGGTTGAGAGAACCAAAGAAAAAGCTCACAAATTTTCGTTCCGCGTCCTGAGGTTCCTGGCAATATGCTCCCGTTTGTGTTGCCAGTTGAACAGAGAAACATAAAATGACATTTGAGCGGAGAGCGGGCAATGTCAACCGCATGACGTTGGTCAACGACCGCGGAAGGAGCTGCCGCATATTCGAGCAGCGCCCCATTCATGGCTGAGGTGGAATAAATCTTGTCTGAATCTGGCCAGGTTATCAATGGGTTCTCTAAGGTCGAGAAGCAAGCAGGAGACTCCGCAAGGGGATCCATTGTAGTGCCTTGCGAGTAGACTCGGTTAGTACGTGATGCTCCGCTATACGTTTGATATGGGTCTTGTAATAGGCCGATTTGCATTCGGGTCGATGGCAGAACCTCAACCTCAATGACCACGATGCATACATGTGGGCCGTCGGTTGTTTGCATGACTAGGGGAACTACTCAGCAGATGCCAGGATCGCAGCGGCCTCGACTCACTTTGCAATTGCCAATGTCAAAAATCAGCGCCGCGTATGAGGCCTCGGTGAAATTGGGCAATGGGTCTGGTAGTGGCCCTGACGTACAATGCATTCGCACAGAGCGCCAAATGAAAGCGGAGTCCTCTCGTAAAAGAGTCTTGCAGAGGAATTTGCTGCACCGAGCTACAGCAAGTACATCTTTGGGGGAAGCAGTGTACAAGAGGATATCTGCTATTAATTCGAAGGGAAGGCGAAAGAAATAAGCTGGCACAGGCAAGTCGAGATTCCGAGTCTGTGTTTTAGATTTTCTGCTTCGCTTGCGGGGACGTCGGGGCCTGGACTGTGCAGCGACAGTATCACCCATTGGAGGAAATTATAGAGACAACAAGAGAGACCCGAGATAAGGAGGTAATCTCAATTAGAGAGAGGGGATGTGTGGATGTTGGCTACGACAACGAAGGCTTGACCTTCTGGCTTGACAAAGGTTATCTTATAATTATGGATGCAAGCAAAATGTAGTCACTACATAAGTAGTTCCTGGTAGAGAATTATTACTGCGTATCATAACTCGACATGGGTGATCTCGGGAGCGTCCGGTACAAGAGGTGTGTCTGAATCCGCGATTTCAGAAACTACTGGCACATCAAAGACCTCGGGTGTGTGTTCTGCAAAAAAAATCGACTCTGAAGTCGTGGTCGAACTCGCCAGAACAGACACGGCAGACGCAGCACTCGAGGCGAGAGTAACAGACAGAGCTGTCGCAGAGCCCTTCTCCATGCTAGCAGCTGCGCGTCGCCACTGAAGGCGGGGATATAGCGTGTCCACCAGAACGCGATGCGCATACCGCGGTCAAAGATCCGCTGCTTGAGGATGAAGAGCACGACAAGAATAAAGAAGAAAAGGGCCGAGAATATGAGGATACGGTCGAGCCAGTCCGATTTTTCGAGAGCGGTGATGAGCTGCTTGGACGTGTCCATAACGCCAGTAAGGGTGTCATGCGTGCTTGACGCGGATCTCAAAGTCGTGGTCGAGGAATCTGAAGTAGAAAAGTTCAGGGAGAGATACGGACGACGTGCAATGGCATACCTAGCATCTGAGTCGATAGCACGGAACGTTCGAGCTCGCCCTGCATTAGACCTATCGTCCGCTGAAGGGCAGTGGTAACATTATCGCTGGCCGCCATGAGGGCGTCATCGGTGACTTTCTCGTTGGGATCTTGTTTCTCGGAAACTGCTGAGAAATTAGCAGCTCGTCCCGATGCGATTTACTGAAGGAATCAATTGTTCGCTTCGAGGCCAGTAACGCTGCGCGTGCCTCTCTGCGCAAACTATGCAGACATGTTAGCTTGGCTTTATAGCGCGACTCACAGCACACCTGGCAAGACTCTCGTTGAACTCATCGACAATTCCTTCCAATTCCCGCCGATTCTTCGGGCCCTTCTGATCACCAATGAGCACATCTAAAGCCTTTGTGAGATCTTGAGAGGAGAGAACCGCTGAAAAGCCAGGAAATAACAGACCTCAATCTGGCGCGCAAACGTGTCCACGTCTTCGCGCAGTTCTGCCGCCAAGTTCTGCTGCAAAGAGAGAGGGCCTTGACATGAACGTAGTCGGGGTATCTGGAATTCTGCTAGATCGGTCTGGTGCCGATGAGCTGCAGCGATGAGTTGTGCGGTTTCCTCGTCAA
>JARGXW010000956.1:0-48066 GCA_029204085.1 Mycena sp. CBHHK59/15
TGACAAAATAATAGTATCTCCCAAATGACTACCCCACTGAACAAATGCTTGTTGCCTGTGTACTGATGTTCTCGGGATATTTTCTGGTTGACTTGCTGTCTCCTTGCAGCTTGTTTTGCTGTTGCAAGGCAAATTTTTGTTTGCCAAGCGAGCTTTTTGATTGAAGCCAGAAAGATATTCTGCACCCCCGTTTGCCGTGGACCTGGACCGGGGTTGCTGTCTTGTCATGCCCTCCAGACCCAAAGGACGCTCCCCGAACTTGTGGGCCAAATTCATGTGCGCAGGCTCGGCAAATTTTTGTTTGCCAAGGGAGCTTTTTGATGGAAGCCAAGAAAAATATTCTGCACCCCCGTTTGTCGTGGACCTGGACCTGGTTTGCATGTTGTTCATGCCCCCGGACCCAAAGGACGCCCCGAACTTGCGGGCCAAATTCCGCGTGCCGCAGGCGCTCGGCAAATTTTGTTTGCCAAGGGAGCTTTTCATTGAACCAAGAAAAATATTCTGCACCCCTGTTTGTCACGGACCTGGGCCTGGTTTGCATGCTGTCATGCCCTCCGGACCCAAAGGACGCTCCCATAACTTGGGCCAAATTCCGCAGCCGCAGGCGCTCGGCAAATTTTGTTTGTCAAGGGAGCTTTTCATTGAACCAAGAAAAATATTCTGCACCCCCGTTTGTCACGGACCTGGACGTGGTTTGCATGTTGTCATGCCCTCCAACCCAAAGGACGCTCCCCGAACTTGGGCCAAATTCCGCGTGCCGCAGGCACTCGGCAAATTTTGTTTGCCGAGGGAGCTTTTTCATTGAAGCCAGGAAACATATTCCGCACCCCCGTTTGCGGCGGACCTGGACCTGGCATCCAAAGACGCAAGGTTCCACTGGATTGTTTGTTCTCTTACCCTTGGATCGTCAAGTCGTCGCACTTGGTCTTTGGCAGTTGATCTTCTTGGTACACATTCAGTACAGGACCACTCAAAAAGTGCAACCCTTTCCGACTCACTCCCTGGGTCCTCCAAGTCCCAGACAAAACAGAACTTGCATTTAAAGTAATCGACCGGTGCATGTATGTCGTGTTGTGCGGCTTGAGCCATGGCTTGAACCAAGAAACGCGCCCCGAAAACCTAATTGGTGTGCAGCATCATGTCACATAGTAACGCAAGTCACATCACTGCACTGCGACGCATGGATGCGCTGATTCTGCGAGACTCCGAAGGCTCAGAGTGCGGAACATCGCCGTTGAGCTTCTAGGTGCTTGACGCAGCAATATGACGCGTAACCACACCTTTCATTGCCCCTTCTCCCTCTCGACGATTCCATTCACGCAATAGTATGCAGGCCCGTGAATTTCAATTTCATCCAGCTCAATTTTAGTCTATCGCACTCGCGCAGGACTCAGCGGGAAATCAGTACATTCAATGCTCCGTAGGCACAGCGGCTAACTAACACGCTCGGCCAACTCGATTCCCGTCGAGTCCCCACAACGCATCGGCGCGTGAGTGGTGCAGACTCGCGCTCCGTCTTTCCCCGTGCCGACCACCATGCGCATTGGCGCTTGTCCTCGCCCGTGCACGGCCGACGCGCTCCGAGCGCCGTCGACTCGGTCTCTTCTCGCGCGCTGCGGCTCTCCCGCGTGTGCCGCCGAGTCAGTGTCGTCCAGTACTCGGATCAGTGTCGTGCTGCGCGCACTGTCTCGCCCACTTGATCCGCACCGCGCTCGGGCGTGCGGGCGACTTGGGGAGTACTCCTCTATGCCGACCCTCGGCCGCCGTCCAACGCTGTGTAAAGGAGCACGGAGTGGACTTGCAGGCACCCGCACAAGCACCCGACTCCATGCGGGCGCGGTCCTGCGAGATCTACTGACTTGTGCGCTGGGCACGACCTGCGCGTGCTCCGGACTCGAGCCCTCGGGCCCTCTAGCGTGCGCGACTGCGCGCAGATGTGGCACTGAGCGCCGGCATCTGCGGTGCAGTGCGACTCGCGCGGTGCCGAGTGGGTGCTGGCGTGCACGCTCCTGAGCGCTTCGGCCTCGGTCCCCCTCGCCACGGTACCCATGTCCATGGTACGTCCCTTTGCCCCACTTGCGAGTCCCATCGAGCCTTCAGAGCACCTCGGCCCCGCCCGCACGAGAGGGAGAGTGTGCGCATCGGGGTCGGCCACCGCGAGAGGAATAAGCTCGGTGCGTTCCATCTCCCTATTTTGCTCCGTGTACTCAAACTGATGTACTGTACAGCTCTGTTCTCCTCTCTATCTCGTCGCTGTCCACCCTCCCCATCGGTTAAGCCCGTTCCCTAGGGCGGGCCAGCTAACCCCATGCACCCTGTGCCTGCATGAAGACGCGGACCCGACCTCGCAAGACTGCGACGCCGACTCCGCAGCGGGCGGGAGATCCACGGCGCACGAGCCTAACCCGAGTTCCTGGTGGTCAGTAGTCCGGGAGATCGTACGTTGGCTGTCCGTGGCAGAGCCCCAGCGGGCAAGCACAGTCGTGTGTCCGTGCGCGCGAGGTGCGTCCCTTTCCCGTCGCCTTCCACTCGTGCTGACGACACGCACTGCACCGAGCGCGCGAATCGCGCCGACTCGCTGTCGGGATGTGCCCCGGCTGTCGCTCCACGCCCGTCTGCGCGACGCCCATATCTCCCGAGCCGACTGCACTGCGGCCATTGCCACGCTGCCGTGAGTTGGGAGAAGTGGGACACGCTCGGTCGAGTCGGCGCCTGTGCAGGCCGCGCGCGGCGGATGTCAGCTCCGGCAACGCGCGCACTACCCGCTCGCCGCTTTCCGGGCCCGCAAGGCGACATCCAGCGCGCCGCCGGCCATCCGGGCCGCAAAGCGCAGCTCGATGCCGGTGCGCATCTCGTCTCTTCCCCCGTTTATTCATCCGCTAAATCACTCGCCGGCCCAGGTCAAGCACGCCCGCCGCCCCGGTACGCCTCAGAGGTATTCACCGTTCGCGCTGAGTCGTTTCCTCATGAGCGCTCATTCGTCATCGTGTGGATTCGCTTTCCCGTTTATTCCCTGCCGTTGCCGCGTTTATCAATGCCGCGTTCACTCGTTCTGGTGCTTACTCGCTCTCGCATCCATTCATCGTTGCGTCTGTTCGCTGCTGGCATTTAATTCCCTATTGCGTGGATTCGCAATCGCGTGGATTTGGATTCCTTATGAATCCCATATGGAGAACTACATGGTACTGTTCTGATTTGTATTGTATCCTAACACTCTATTCTTGACATCCGCGGCTACGTGCCCCTGCACGCTTCTCCCACCCAACCATGCACAAGCGCCCCCCTTCTCCGTCCTTCCTGGTTGGACTTTCCGCTCCCGTCCTGCCTCTTGCATCTCCCCCATGCATCTCTATGTCTTTCCTTGCTATCATCGCATTACGACCAGCATACCACCCGTCCATTCATCAGGTCCTGCTGCGACCATCCGCCAAGCAGTATATCGCAAATATTTCAATGCTCCACGCTCTCTTCTGTTCGTCAGCGAGCTGACAAAGTGAATAGGCAGCTTCCAGTTTCCCTCTCGGAGACACGCATAACGAAAGGTGGGATCAAATTGTATTAGAGATTAGCCCCTGCTCGCGTATACCCTGCCTGCATTTGGCGAATAAGTTGCTGGTTCGAAAGGATGTCCTAATGACCAGCCTTTAAGTATACTACTTTGGGATTGACAAGGCAATGGCGACCACTCCTTTCGGTGTTGCTGTGGAATTTCACCAATTAAGCCGTTTGAGGCAACATAAAGAGTTGCAGCTGCTTTCACTGATCCAATCCAAGCTGCTAAGCCGTCCATCAGGTTCTTTGAGTCGCGATCCTGGGACATGCCGGTAACGAGGTCGAAGACGACGCCGAGGTACAGTTCCATGGTCTTGGCAAATGAGTGACCGAAATCTGTCGATGCTTCGCCATTGTAAGCATTCAGCAAATCTCGCGCGAGTTCGTGCCTTCGTGGCAGTGCTCCGCTACCCTTCTCTACGGCCACGCAGAGGAAGCGCCCGACTACTCGGAAGCAATGTTGTGAGACCTCTGCCAAGAGCAATCAGCTAAGTCCCTCTTTGCTAATAAGAGAGAAGTTGAAGAATACTACCATAGTTTCATGCAGATTGCAGGACCTCTCATCAAGAAATCCAAGATTACTGACTTGCAGCGCAACTTTTACTTCGTGTCGGGTATTCCGTCGGAGATGAAAGAATGGTTCTTGAACCTGGTTCCGGAAGCGAAACGTAAGTGTCCCTCTCCACCGACCATCACAGAATCCATCTCCATTTTGCAGAAGTGTTTCGACAAAGACTCCCTTACCTACGAACCTTGGAAGGAAGACTCTCATCGCAAAGAGCGTAAGGTAACCTCCGGAGCTGACGGAAATCGACAGGAACCTGCCCATGCGCTCGCTGCTCCTGCTGCACCTGCGTATGTTCCTCAGCCTACAGCGCCGACGTTGACGAGCACCACAATGGAGGATCTCACTCGCCAACTCGAGAACCTCCATCTCAATCTTGCTTCTCTAAAATTAGGTACCAACCAATCGCAGCTATCTAATCAAACTTCACAGAATACATCGAGCAGCCGAAGAAGCGTTGCTTCATGTGCACCAAGGTGGACGAGCATCCCCTGCATACGTCTAGGTGCCCCGAGACGAGGTTCCTACTCGATTTGCATATGATCAAGTTCGATACAATAGGGTGTTTCATAATTAGAATTTTGACCACAACTTGTGCCGCAACTCGGACCCCAACTTGAGGTCAGGTTGGGGCACCAAATAGTTCGGGAAACGAAGTTGGATGTCAAATCGTGCCTATACCCACGATCTGACATCCAACTTCGACCCCAACTTGATGCCCCAACTTCGTGCCCCAACTTCGGCTAATCTCGGTCACTCGGGCCTTTGCCACCGCAATCATTATGTAACCACTCTGATCTTTCCATTGTCGGCCGTCGGTCTCCCGCCTTGACTCCCGCCACATCTCAAACTACCTCTAAAATAATTGTAGTGCAGTTCAGGCAAATAACCATATGATTCAAGTCCACCAAAAACCATTTACAAGGCTAGGCACATAAAATACAACTACATTTCAGAGCACCACCATTCCGATGCCCGACTCCAGCTCCCGACAAACCTGCTTAACTGCTTGTGAGAAGAAATCTCAAGTTGTGGTTTTGAAGTTGAGGCTCAATTGAGCCTGGTTTCTGGTAAAATGGGAGTGCAGGTGTTTCACAATTGAGTCCCCAACTTGAGCCCCAACTTTGGCCAAGTTGGGGTCAAGTTGGGGCTCAAGTTGGGGCTCAGGTTGGGGTTGAATTTTTAATTATGAAACACCCTAATCAAAGAAAGGTATGTCATGCATGACGGAACAGACTTACTGCGTGTTCCCCAAGGATTTATCGGAGGAGTCGCCGATTATATCCGCACTATGGCCAGAGACCAAGCTCAGCAAGTCATGACCGCCCGAACGAGCACTATCGGACTGTCATACGGCCTTACCAACGTTTTGAATAACAACAACTTCGCGGTATCTTCCCTTGAGATCTCGGATAGATTCGCTGACCCGGTTACGCGCACAGGAAAAGATACTAATGCACGCTTTGATCCCACGAAACGGCCGGAAGGAGGTGAAGGAAAAGGTCGAGTCCCGGAGGCTTCTAAGCCGACGGCGTCTGCACCTAATCCCGGACCATCGCCGCCAATTATACCTCCGAACTCTTCGCTTCAAGCACCGCCTAATCCGATTAATCGACAAGACGGTTGGAAGGACTCGCGTCCTTCAAACTCCAAGCCCAAGAACGACGACATCGTCATGCGAGACACTAAAAAGCCCAGTGTTCAAGATAAGTATCACCTCACTTCGAATATTCAAGAACGCGCTGACCCGACTTCTCTGTTTGAGCAGCTGTTGAATGTCGAGATCACAATTCCTCTCTTCCAGTTAGTGGGAGTTAGTCCTATCTTGCAGAAACTCATGTCCGAGGCGACTCGATCGAGACGCGAATACGGTGTTAAACAAGCTGAGTATTTCATTGATGGCTCGGAAGCAGACGTCGATCCATTCATGAACCAGTCTCAGGTTATCGAGACTGGCGCTAAACGAGTTTATGCTCATAATTCCCAAGGGCTCGACGATTTCTTGGTGCGTTACGGGAATGCGATTGCTAAAGTTCCTGAAAGACGCTATTTTACCATGACTACTGGTACCCTTTCTATTACTATTGCGGGAGTTGAACTGACCGCTATGATTGACTGCGGCTCTGAGTCAAACCTCGCCGGCAAATCGATCCCTGCGCGCTGTGGTCTCGCAGTTGACTTCGAGGGTATGAAGTGGGCGCTGAAAGGCATTCATGGAGGCCCCGAACAGCTGCGCGGCTGCTCAACAGATGTTCCATTGCGCATAGGCAGACATGAATTCCCTCATCACTTATTTATTTCGCACCAGGAACTCGGTCAACACGATTTGATTCTCGGACAGCCTTTCCTTCAATGGTTTTCAGCACGTCTCAATTACGAACGCACGGGAACCGTGAGTTTGTACTTGTGGAAAGAAGGCGACAGGAAAGTCCATCCTACTATTGTCATTACCATTACTGACCCACTAGATCCCCGTAACACTACGACAGTTACTCGCGGACACACTCACCCGATGGCTTGGGTCGAAGAAGTGTCGGATGAGGAGGATTTTTAGTGCAAGGGAGCAAGCCGAAAGTCCTCCAATCCTCCCATGCAAATACCCTCGGAAGATCTTTTGAAGCGCTAATGGGACGAGCTGAGTTTTCTGATTTCGATTCCTTATTTCTCCTTAATCCCGTTTCCTCTTACGATACCATGATCCATTCTCATTTCCTCGCTACTCATCCTGACTTGGACTCTATCGTTTCTACTCCCTAGACTGATCGTGCTCTCGCTGACTTCTTTCTTGCCAGAACCAACGCTGGAGCCAAAGCTCCGGTGATGAACAAGAAGAGGTATAAGCCCCCGCCCTGTACCATCATATATGCCTAAACCCGAAGCCCATTTCTTTCGCGAAATACCCCATACCACGCTGACTGAAATGCCTTCGCATCCTATAGATTATCGCGAGCTGAACTTCGGTTCAAGAGTTACTCTCGAACAACTCGAGATGATGCTAGCAAAAATACAACCCGGTATTCTCAGCAAGGAGGAAATCGACCTTCTAGCATTCGTCGTCGTCACGCGTGAGTTCGCCTTTGCCTTTCAATACTCGGAGAAAGGCTCTTTTTCCACAGAATATTATCCCAACCATGAATTCCCAACTATCGAGCACACGCCTTGAGAAAATAGAGCAATACCGATTCCCGCTGCTATGTTGGACGACGTTCGCAAGGTTATCAAAGATGACGAAGCTTCCGGTCGATTTGAACCAATGGTTTCAAGCTATCGGTGCGGTATGTTTCCGGTGGCGAAGAAACCAGGATCCGTTCCACTCGTGCGCATTATCCTCAATCTCGAGAGTCTGAATACCGTCACTGTTCAGGATTCCGCGCTGATTATGAATGTTAATGAATTCGCTGAGTACTTTGTTGGTTACGCTATCTATGGGCTGGCAGATTTATTTTCAGGTTTCGACGCGATTTGGATTGACCTAAAATCGCGGCCACTTCAAGCCTTCCATTTGCCAGCGGGACAGAAGCAACAAGTGACGATGGCTCATGGTTACACCAATGCAATGCAAGAATTCAGCCGTCGTGTTGCTCATGCGCTCAAACCTGTTGCGCCCAAGAAAGCAGACACTTTCATCGATGATTGCGGAGTCAAAGGCCCTACTTCCAGGTACGATGACATTCCAATCCACGAGAACCCTAATATTCGCAGATTCGTCTGGGAGTATGCAATAAATCTCGACCAATTTCTCGGTACCTTGATCATGGCCGGGATTATGGCTTCAGGTGTGAAGACAATCCTCACAGCGTTAGACCTTTACATTGTAGGATCTGTTGTGTCGCTCGAGGGCTAGAAGATATCTCCGAGCCTCGTTCAACACGTTCTCGATTGGCCAATCCCCAGATCTGTCTCTGAGGTTATAACCCTTTCTGGGATTAGCTGGGGGTGGTCGTCGTTGGATCAAAGGATTCTCACTGATAGCCAAGCCACTTACTGCACTCTTGAGAAACGTTACTACTGAGTTCTGCATCACAGAGGATACCATCGAGGCCCAAGAAACTCTCAAACAACTTATCACCATCGCTCCAGTTCTAGTTCGACTCAACTACCCAGCAGCTAAGTTAATCACTCGTCCTCCCCGCGATTCAGATAACGGCCTTATTGTAGTGGGTGTCGATTCGTCTTGGAAGGGCACCGGTTGGGCTGTTTATCAGATTCACAACGCCAAGAAACACCCCGCTCTCTAAGGATCTTGTACCTTCAGCGAAACCGAGCAAAACTACGGCCAACCGAAGACAGAAGTCTACGGAGTTTTCAAAGAGTTACGCCACAGAATTTGGGGAGTACATTTCCGCCTTGATCATGACACAAAATCACTCGCTAAAATGATCCGAGAGCCAGATGACGTTCCGAACGCTCCCCTACTGCGCTGGGTAGCGTGGATCCGACTTTTTGACTTCGAGCCAAATCATGTTCGAGCCTAATCGTTCAAGGTCGAAGATGCGCTATCCCGGCGTCCTCCGGCTGAGAACGATAGAGACTATGACCATCAGGACCCCGAAGAGTTTCTAGAAGCATACCTCGACATCATTTATCGCGGCGCTCACAATGCGCCGGCAGGTACTACAACTCGATCCGCAACTAAGTTTTTGCTTGATTCACTGTTCGTCCGATACTTCTCTCCTTATTTACAGAGTTGGTGCAACGGAGGCGAATTTATTCCTGTCTATAAAGCCAGCAATGCGATCTCTATCTATCCCAAGCTAAGTCTCCTTGAATTCACACCCAAACAACTAGACCCCACTCTCCCCTACTTCACTGCGCTCAGATACGTCCGCCCGCACAATATTAGACCACTTCCAGGCTTCTCAATCCGAAAATCATTTGTGGCAGTCTCCGAACAATTTTTGCTCGGAGATGAGTTGGTTTTCCTCGAGTTCCTTCAAACTGAAGCTCACTCTCAAAGTATCCCCCTTGCGGAAATGGCGAACGTTAACGCCGGACACAAGCATGGATCACCCGACGAAGATTCCATCGAACTCTGGACCGAGCTGACCGTATATCATCCACGAGAAGCGCAAACGAGATGTGTTCGTTCTTCGTGAACTCAGTGGCACTATTCTCAAAGGACACGTTAACATACGTCGTCTCCGTCTCTATAAAACCCTACAAAGTTTGTTTAAACAATTTGCGTCTCAACGTAAAACCCTGTTTAAGCAATGATTTATTTAATGGTGTTCATCACCGAGGAGAACATTAGGATGAGGGGTTTAAACCTTGGGATTGAAAAACAGGGTTTAATCAGTGTTTGGATCAAAATGGGATCAAAGAGGATTTAAAGAATGTTCAAACACTGATTAAATACTGTTCAATGGGACAAATGTAAGAATTTGAGGCACCCAGGGGAGTTGAACTTCGGACCTCCTGGTTTCTCTGCAAATGGAAGGGAGATATCAATAACCAGTACACCATGCAACCGATGTAAAGGGGTGGAGTATTACAGCCTTACTCATGTCTGATTTGAAAACAAGAATGGCTGTTTTAAATCTCAACAAGTGTCGTTGGATTGCTTCCGAACTGTGGACTGAATTCTTTTCAATACCATGTAACCATAGTATGTATCGAAAGAGAGCATGGCAAAGTACTTCCAATACTTCAGTGCCTTTCTGTATGCAACCCCCATAACAGACAAGGAAATTCAACGACTTGATGCTCGAGTCACTGACTACAGATGAAAGACAAACTGACGTCCCCTTGCAATTTTGGATGCTTTGAATGCATTGAAGGGAATTAGCATGTGAGAGCTTCTGAAGTGACCTTGAACTGCTTAAATATCACGGCTGCTCAAGGTGCGATGGACTTGTACTTGGAAAGAGTAACCTTGCCTGTTTTATGTTCTTCAATGCATTTGTGCACCTATTTGATAATGGTCCCATAGCTCAGTTGGATCTTACTTCACTGCTTATGAATTGTGTACTCAACTGGTGTGTGTTCGAATCCCACCATCGGTGTTCCTTTTGCTTCATGTTTTCAACCCGGTTTGAACCAGGATTAAGTAAATCATTGCTTGAACAGGGTTTTACGTTGAGACACCGATTGTTTAAACAAACTTTGTAGGGTTACTGCGTCTCTTGTACTTCCGCCCGAGCAACCTGACGCTGAAAACTTCTCTCAAGCCTAGGGCTCGGCATACCGAAATCGCAAATGCCGACTATCGACTGTACTACCTTGTGGGCGAAGAAAAGATTTCTTTTTGCTCGGCGCTGATAATCAGCGACGTTACGGTCCCATTTCGAACTACGGAGATTTTACAGTAGCCCGGAACAAAACACAGACAAAGCAATACTATCACGGACTAGGTAGTTGACCAACCTAGGTAGTTGACCACTTTGACAATACAGCACTAGAGACTTGAACATCTTCAAATTTGTGCCTTGGGGGAGGGAATAGGACCCCTGTCGCCAGTCCATGTTGAATTTGGAGGCAAAGTGATGCGTCAATCAAAAGTTGTGGTGTGTTTGACCAAGGGCCGAAGCGTGAGAACATCATTTCCTTAACTCCGAGCGGACATCAAGCACTTGTTTCTTCCGTTTCTCCACCAACTCTTTGTCGATTCGCGACTTTTTGGGCTCGTTATGCTCCCTAGCCTTGCCCCGTCCACCTCAAACTTCCCGGACCGCGACGCCTTCCGTGTTCTCTTTGCTGGAGCGCCAACACTACCTCCTTCCGATCTGCAGCCGCCCAAGTTGACCGCCCATATATCGGACGGCCCGTTGGCAGTACAGGTCCGGGACTTGACATGGGCCATAATGACTGGTAATATCTGAGCCCCAGAGGTACGCTAATGATCTATGTATTTTATTCCTCTCTCACTGTTGTCCATTACACCAAATCACCCAATTTCGATGGTACGGACAACAGGATTTTTTGCAGGAGTTGCTGACATGACGAGGAGGAGATGAGTACTCAGGTATGTCCATATGCCTTTTATGAAGCACCTTGGAGCTGATTTTGGATCACTGTTGCCTCCATTCGTTGCGCAACAGTCATGAAAGGCCAGAGGTCAATCTTGCCTGTGTTGCTCCGCTCCAGAGCCCAATTTCTATACTCCTTATATAGGTCCGATGTATGGTCTGAGCGTATATAATAGTTCTTTGGGGCCCTATGTATGCCTATAGATGCACCGCTCTCTCAAAAATCACCCCGAACCTTGTATTTAGGCCCGTGGTCAACTACCCCGGATATTCCCTTTTTTGGCGTCCCATCGAAAATAAATCACACATGCGTCAAAAGCTCATGTAAATTCCCCAAATCTGTTACAGTGATTCTTAGGATGTATGCATTTGTTTTGAACCCCATATGCCGCAGGTGGGGACTCTCTGTCCTTTAGCCATAGGCAAAAAACATAAGGTCAACACGATCCCACTCATCAGATTTAAGCCGGAGAGCCTCTAATTTCTCGCGTTTCTCGCCGGTTTCCTCCTGCGCAATTTCAAACGCAAATGTATCGACGTCCTGATGATCCTCAGCGGTATGTAATGAATCAGAGGAAGACGAAGCATACTGGACCAGTGGGACTGGTCCTCTCGGTAGGACGGACTCGGGAGTCGTAGTATAGCGGCATGCATCCTTGACCACGACCTCCACACACCACCGCGCCACTGCTCTCATATGGCTTCCCGGTGCCTTGGACCTGCTCGCCCTGCTCCAATACGTGTTTCAATTCCCACCCGCGGTGAAGCATTTGATAAGTCGATGACCAGCGAACCTTCATATCGAGGACCATTTGCTTGGCGGCAACATCTGGGCGCCTCCGCGGCTGTATTTCCCGAAACAACTCCTTGCGTTTGGCAGACGAACGTTCCTAAAAACAAAATGAGCAATGCCCGATTGAAAAACATCTCAAATACCTTGACTGCGATGGCGCGAACAAGGCCGATCTCATCGCGAACGGTTCCGGCTCCCGCAACGGTGTCCGGAATGTGAGCAGTCGGATCGTGCGAGTTGAATTGTGGGGATTTACTGTAGGTCGAGATGAGTTTTTGCGTCGCAAGATTGATAACATGCGCTAGGCAACTGAAAGAACACGAGTTAAATTGCCAGCGAGGTTGAAGTACATACTTAATGCGACGTTCAATAGGATCCCAGGACTCGTTCGTGACCGCTCTAATTTGAAGCGCAAATTCGTCGAGCATGGTGCCGTTATTTGAGGCATTATCACAGGTAATGTAGCCTATCTATAAAAAATGAAGTTAGAAGTAGTGTGAGTGGAGTTGAAGAAGTGCATACACGCTTTACGATGTCAAGCCGTTGGACAATCTTGAATAGGGCCTGTCCAAGCCGAACACCGTGATGCGCATTATTGAGGCGAGTAAAGCCCAGAATGGCTTCCTGGAGCTTCCAACGCCCCGGCGACACTTCCTTGATCCAGTGGCCGGTAACAACGAAGTAGCCGTCAGTGTTATTTGCCTGCCAAGCGTCACAAGTGATATGAATCTGCCCCGTCACCTTGTCACTCTGTTCAAACGCTGTAAGACGAACTTGAACTGAAAAAGAGAATTTGGGAGCTTACATGCAAGCGCGCACGGAGTTTATCGAGCTGTTGTTTAAAGAGGTCGATAACCTCATCTCTCGCGATCTTCCCGCTGGGTACCTTGACCCCGTTGGTGGCCCGCGAAGCGATGTCGATCATTTCTCTGAACTTTGGATTGTCGACCGCACTGACAGGCTAAAATTAATGAATGTTCACAAATGTTATCCCGCAGGAAATAGACACTTACTTGGTCGGTAGCGATCATCCACTCTATGGCGGCATCGCGAAACAGCTTATCGCTGTAGGGAACGACCCGATCCGGCTTTTCTCGGAGATGCGAATCGAGGGTCTGCTGTTCCAATCGCTTGACCTCGTCTGCTGCTGCCTTTCGTGCCTTGACATCGGCCTCGAGCCTTGATTCAAAACTGTTTGCCTTGGCCCATTTTTGGTATTCGGGCTACAGTTGTGGATCATCAGCGAAAGACGAGAAGCAAAGCACGTCGACGCACGGTGTGGTATGTGGCCATGTGGCGCCGGTTGGTGGAAAGGTCCGCAACTGTGCGATCCCTGGCCGGAGTTGAGCCTAATTTAATAGAAAAGTAACGACCGTACCCGCAGATATTGCAGTTACGATGTAACTTGTCGGCGCCGCGAGCCCCTTTCGCGGTGAAAGGTTTCGAGAAGAAGTGATTGACGTCGGCCGCAGAGTGCAGCTTCGGCGCCTCCGAGATTTGACCAATGGGCTGAACATCGATGTCAGCAAGCATCCCATCGGCGCCGAGTTTACTGGGATCAGAGGTTTTCGACGACTTCTTTGCTCGCCGCCGCGATGCTTCACAGACGTAAGTAAGTAATATCAGACGAGAAAATGGAACATACCCTCCTTGACCACTCGATTTGAGGAACCTTCGGGTGAAGTTGAGCGCGCCATGCCATCTACGGTGACAGAAAAAAAGATAAAATATAATATTACCGACTCCGCCCCATCCACGTGTTTTTTCCCCCAGCCGCGTCCTCTCCCATTTAGCCGCTGGAGCTTGATGTCGGGTCACCCGATATACCCGACTCTGGTCGAGTTGACTCAGCTGGCCAAACTCATGGAACCCGCGATGCTCGACGCCGTTTACTTACTTCAACTCCATAACCTCATATTCATAATTTCGGCCAAGGAATTCTGGGCAGTGGAGCTAAGTAAACTTGCATAGTTGAGACGTGTGTTGATCTGACTGACGTTTTCAGGACCTTATTCTATGCCTTCGTCGCCGTTTGACCCGCAAAGTTGCATTGGATGCTGCAGCCATTGCGCTTGCCATGCAACTTCAAATTCACACCCCCAATATCGGCGAGCTAAGCAGCCTGTTTAACGGCGCCGGACTATTCGCTTGACTTGCGCCGGTTGGGACAACTTCGACTCGGGGTGGGACTCGGACGAAATTCCCGACCTGATAGATAGCTGGTCAGATTAGATTAGTGATTGTGATTGAAATGATTTAAATTGGCTTCGAAAACCTGTGCATCTACCTCCAAGTTTGCCGCCTCCAAGCCATGGCTTGACTGGTTTGGCTTGGCTTCGGAAACCTCAAGCCAGAGGCCAGGGCCACCGTAAGCCAGCGGGATGGCTTGGCCTGGCTTGACAAAACCATGGCTTGGCTGGCCTGGCTTCTGGCTTGAAGCCAGGGCCAGCAAAACACTACTCAGCGTCGAGTCGAATGGACAATCTTTGCGGAAAGCGGCGGTATACGATATTCATTATTGGGTTAAACTCTCGTTCTCTTCCCGTTCATACGTATAGCTTCTTTTACTCTTAAAACGGTCTTCCTAATCTTGCTGCAGTTGTCACAGACGATACGACCGTAGGAGAAATTTACGATTACCTAATGTCGCTCGGCCTCGTCCCTAAGAGTAGCCGCCAGCAGCTGTACTTCACTCACGGGGGGCGGCGTGTTGCCTGGGATGATACAATGCAGTATTTGGAGCTCGGAGCATTGTCTCATCTCCACATGCGGGTCCCTGTCCCGGGCGGTGCAGATCCAGGTGAATCTTGTGACTCTTCTGCTCCATATTGCCCTGATATATATGTTCCAGGTGGTCCTGAAGCTGGCCCTTCTCGTCAGTCCGGCCGTAGTAAAGATCCTTCTCGTGGAAGAACTCTTGGCTGCTGAGCAACTCGATGAATTCGGCAATCCAGAGAAGTCCAGGTCGAAAAGGGCTCCAGCTCCTGCCAAGCGCAAGCGCAAAGCGATGCGTGTTAATACCGATTCGGAGGACAATTCTTTTGAGGGCAGTGACGAGTCCGACAGTGACGATAGCAAGATCGAGGAGATAATCCCCAATGATGAGGTCGGTCCAGATTGATCTTAACTCCCGTCGTACTAATCGATTTTCTATGGTACAGGTTGCGGCTTCTCTTCCCTCGCGTACTCTACCAAAGAACACAGAACGAATGGCAAGAACCTGCACCAAAGAAAAAGACCAAGAGAAATCCAGCCCCGCCTGTATGTGATTTGACTTTTAATACCGCCACCACTCATGTTTAAATTGTTAACCCAGGCTCCCTCACAGGCCTTTGCATCCAGTAGTTCATCCAGTAGATGGCCCATCCACACAGAAACAACGCCGAGGGGTATGTGTACGTCTCTTAGTCTACCAGTTCCGATTAATCTTACAAACCACAGGGCAAACGAAGTCCCATCTACTACTTCTTTGAGCAAGTCGACGCCGATGCCAATGGAATGACAGAGGAAGGCGCAAGCTATTATAAGTACTACCTGGGGAATAGAGAGATCATCTACATTGGGGCGAGTGCACGCTACGATACGTCCAGTGAGTCCATGCTGTCGCTGTCCCATTATTTTTCATGCTAACATTGTTTAGAGCTTCAAAAACATCTCCAAAACACGTTTAAAGCACATTTTCGATTATTCCAAGTCCTTAGCAAATGTACCGAACCTGCCACGGATCTCGAGCGTGACCTTGCACGGGGTGCGTTGCCTATGTCCCCCGAGTTGGCAAAAGAATACAAGGAGAAGTATGATCAGATCTCCGGGAATATCAAGGCGATGCTTGAGAAACAAGCAGCAGATGAGGAAGTACGTGAGTCGTGTCTGAGTGAGCAATTCCGCAAATAACCTCTCTTAGGTGCCATGGGACAAGGACCATTTCGAAGAGTTGGTGGCCAAATGGGTTGCGGCATGTGATCAACCATTCATAGCTGCCAACAAACGGGAATTTCGCGAGATGCTTCGATACACTGCTCTTCACCCAGCCAAAAAGAGACTCTCAATTCCAAAGGACCAGGTGGTGAAGGCGAAAATCAAACTCATGGAGGAGGAAATGGTGAAAGAGCTCTTCGTTACATTCAAAGTACGTTTGGGTCACAAACGTTGACACCGTACTGACCGAGATTATTTGGTGCAGGAAACCACGTCCGATTTTGTGCTGTCACTAGACGCATGGACATCGGGTAATGGTTATGCCTTCATGGCTATCGTGATACATTATATTGGGAATGACAGTAAATTAGGTATATTATTCTCCGCCACTTCCCACGTTCCTAGGATTGATGTTCCAAACAGAAGAATCTCTAATCGACTTTCGGGAGCTACTTGGCGCCCATTCCGGAGAGAACGTGGCCGATGCTGTTTGGATGACGGTGGACCGAGTGATATGTTCAGATCATCGGGTTTGTTATGGACAATGCGACGAACAACGACACCCTGGTCGAAGCCTTTGAACGAAAGTGCCGCGCGTTAAATATTTCGTTTGAGAGCAAGCACTAGACATATGAGATGTATGCCGCATACAATTCACTTGGCGGCTCTCAAGGTATGATTATTCACTGCTGTTACGTCGAATGATCCATGTAATCTGTTCTTTCAACTGCTTGAAGCAATCGGTGCGCTGACCAAGGAGGAGCACGAGAAGGTGGCAGCCAACTCTCGTGACTCTGCCTAGCAAGATTCTGCCACGGAGTCCCTTTCAGCGGAGGCGGATAAGTTAGCCGCCCAAACGGGTGATTCGCCCCAGGGTGCTGCTTAAAATGCCGCTGATGCTGCTACCAATTCGACCGCCGCCACCGCAAAGCCCGCAAGTTTAATCGGACGTGCCGTCTTTAAGGTAGTTTGCGTCCCACATACTCGGGAGTCCCCACTGACGATGTTAAAGCTCCGAAAGATTGTTAGACACGTACGTTCAAGTCCCCAACGTCGTGCAATCTGGAAGAGAATGCACAGTCCAACACCGAGGATTCAATCTTTATGCTCATTCTCGATGTCAAAACTCGCTGGTCGTCGACCCATCAAATGCTAATGTACGTCTCAATAACTTGTACCTCAACCTATTTCCTCAATTTAAATTGCAGGCCGTGCCCTGCAATTTCGTCTCGCGATATTCAATTATGTGGCAAAGGACTCGGAACTTCGCGAGCATGAGCTATCCCCATATAAATGGGACGCCCTGATGCTGGTCACACAATGGTTGAAAGCTTTCCGTTCTGCAACCACGCAGATGTCGGCCACTGAGCATTCGATGCTCTCTACAACTCACACCATCTTTCGCGGGCTCCAGCAACACCTGAAAGACGCGATTACTGCCTTGCCAGCATCAGCGGACCCAGCACTCAGAGAAGGCCTCGTCAAAGCACATCTCAAGTTGAGTGATTATTATACCAACTTTGATCAATCACGGTATTAACTTTGGGTGTCATGTATGTTTTCTTCTCCCTCGATAACTGTGTTTCTGAGATGTTTTAGTGCTGGATCCAGGAATCTCATACGAAATACTTCTGGCCGACTTTGATGGCGATGACGATTCACTCAAAGTATTGGAGTCAGCCAAGTCGAGTTTGGAGAGCCACTACAACATATTCTATGCGCCCGACGACTATGCAACCACTCCATCCTCCCCTACCGCAACTCAGTCTCAAGAGACGGGATCGCCCCAGAAGGTCGACTTTTTGGCAAGGTATAAGAGGAAGAAATCCATTGGACCGGTGAACAACGAACTCACAGAGTATTTTCGCCTCACATCCGCATCTGAACCCTACGACGAGGATACTGACCCACTCCAGTGGTGGTACAACCGCCGCAAAAAATACCCAAACCTTCATCGGCCGGTGCGCAATGTTCTTTGCATCCCAGGAAAGTGTCTTCCACATTCTGTCTAAATTCTGACCTACTCACTCTTGTCCCAGTCTACAGGTTCAGCTGTTGTTGTTGAGCGGATCTTTTCAGGTGGCCGCGACACGATTGGTTTGCGTCGGGCCAGTTTGAAGGCTGAGACGATCCAGATGTTGATGTTTGTTGCGGGCGGCGCGGAAGGCCCTTGAGAGGGAGGAAAATACGATATCATTGTAGTCGACTTTAACCTACAATAATAACCCCCCGAGTCTGCCAAAAGAAAACCTGGTTGAACCCAAGTTGAACCCGTCGTCCACGGCCGTAACCCGTCGTACGGCCGGGACCCGGCCGTAGGGGCTCCCCAGAGCTCCCTCTGCGGAACGGGTACGGCACGGGTCAGGCCAAAAACGGCCGTAAATACCGGTTCCGTCGTACAGGTCGGACGGGTTAGAGCCCTGATTTCGGGCCGCCATTACGTGGTCGCGCAGCTGTCAGAAATCGTTTCCTCCCCTTCCTCCACACTTCATTGGGACAACATTCCTCCATCTCCGACTGAGCCCAAACATTTTGCCATACTTGCGCCTGCTTGCGCCATGCTTGGCGCAGCCTTCGGCCGACCCTAGGTGTATAAATGCCTCACATTTGTGACAGGACGCGTCCAAGACATACCACCCACATACCACACCGACGCGTCTGAGACACAAGGACGAGAAGTGGAAACTTCTGGAGGTGTTGGGTGATATACTCAAAGTACGTACCATTACTTCGATATTTTTCCGCTGATAAATTACGATCGCGAGCAAGTTTTTACGCAAGTTACCTTACAAATGTCGAAATCAACGATACCAACCTTAAGAAGACATACAATGATGAGAAGGCTAACGCACATACAAGCCACTCCCATCTGCGACCGCGTCCTGGATCTGCCGCAGCATTCCTCAACGATGTTTGCATGGCCAACTCCGACTCCGACGAGACTCCCCCCAGTGATGTGGTAAGCGAGGTGGAAGGTCAGTTGGAATTGTCGCTGTCTTTCAATATGTTAACTTCCCATGCAGGAGTTCGCGCATCATTTCCTGGTCGTCGCGCGGATGGCCCGTGATTTTTTTTGGCTATTCCAGGAACCAGTATTTCTGTGGAGCGGTTCTTCTCGCGGTTGTGCCATCTATGCCACGAGGTGCGGGGATCTATGAAAGCGGAGACGATCATGAAAGCCATGCTAACGAAGATGTGGATCGGGGCATGGTATCTGGATTACTAGTCGTGGTACTCGTGTAGTTGCGCGCAGCGTGTATGACAATTTTCCATGGCTCGAAAATACCCTTTAAATATAGTTTAAACAGTTTTAAACAGTTTTCTGACCGTTTTTGTTTAGTTTGGGCTCAACCTCAAACGGAAATGAAATGGTTGGAGCCTTAGCGAGTCGCAACTACAGCCTACTCAATGTGCTCAGTCATGGTATGCTCTCTTGCGAGCGGTGGTGGATTGCGAGACACAACCTGTATACTGCCAAACATAGACTCCCCTGGTACGTCAAGGTGCTGTGGTCAGAAAAGCGCCGAGTCTGTAGTGTTAGCGCTTCAAGTGTGTCAGACAGTGTCAAGTCCGCTGGATATGCCAGGACTTGCGCTAGTAGGTGAGTCTTCCCCATGGTGCACCAAACTTGACATAGGACGAAGCACTCAGGAGCACGCACACCAGTGAAGATGGTGCCCACTCGGCAGTGCACGAGCCGCACTGCACCTACATGCCATCACTCGCTGCCACGTCTGCGTGCAGTGGCGCTCGCAAGAGGACACGAGTCTGTGGCATGCTCAGGTCGTGCCGAGGAGGTTGGGACAGGGGAGTATTCTCCAAGTCACGCGCACGCCCAAGCACAGCGGGGATGGAGTGAATGAGTCCGAGTGTACATGAAGGCACTAATTCACATGCGCAGGACGAACATTGCTCTGAGCCCTGGACAACACCGACCTGGCAGTAGACGACACTGACTCTGTGCAGAAGAGCTGCACATCACATGAGACTAGCCCGAGTCACCGACACTCAGAGCGCGTCGGTCGTGCATGGGAGAGGACAAGCACGAACGTGCATGGTGATTGGCACAGGGATGCACACTCACGGGCAGAGGGATCTTTGCGGGGGACCGGGAGGGAATCGAGTTGGCTGGATGTGTTAGGTGTGAGTACGATAGAGTTAGTTGGAGGAACTTAAAACGTACCAGCCTGTGTACCATTGTGTGGGAGGAAATCATCCAGAGGGAGAAGGGGCAATGAAAGGTGTGTGTTGTTGCGTCAAATTCTGCGGGAAGAACCTAGAAAGCTCAAGGGTGATGTTCCGCGCCCTGAGCCTTCGGAATCTCGCAGAATCTGTGCGTCTACACGTCGTATTATGGCGAATGGGATCTTTGAGAGCTCAGGAGCAGTTTTCCGTGCTCCGAGCCCAGCGAACATTGCCAATCCCTAGCCAAATTCACGCAGATTAGGATACCGAAGAGCAGTTTGGTGTGGACTATGCACATCGCGCGGGGTGGTTTGCTTTTGTGTTTGACATTGAAGCTGATTGGCGAGCAAAACTTTGGCTGTGTTTACCGAGTTAGGTTCATCTCCGCACCTCCACTCCACTCCACTGCCTCTGGGACAGTGTATCTGTGTGTAGTGATTGGGTGACCTTTGTTATTTCCCCTTCATCTCAACTCCACTCCAATATATTCATAACAATGCATTGCCTCGAAAGGTTGTCCTTACTTCCCTGCTGTCGACACATTTGCTTATAAAAACCATTATAAAATTGTAGGCAGTTACATATGCGTCAACTCCACAAGATAATCCTAGGTTGCAGTGAATTGGTACCAATTATGTTTTCATTCAATTATAGTGCATGGCATTGCCTCCCCTAATTTTTGAATCTTAGGCATGCATACAATCGCTTCCCCCTCCTCCTCACACCCATGCTAATTCCATGCACCTCCCATGCTCCTTATTTGATCAAAACAGAGCTCGAGATTTCTTTCAATTAACCCTTCAACATGGAGCGAACACTGTAATTACAGATACTGACTCAATTGTTCCCTTCATGGCAGGCTATTCTTCCGACCATGTTTGCAAAATTATTCAGTACATCCCTGAGTTCGATTTCGACACATCCAACAAGACCTGGAGCGTTGCTGAGTCCATACTACACAATATTTATGGATTTTTCGACGAGCAACCGCATGTCCAATTGCAGGAGTTACCCGAATTCTGTCGAACACATTCCGCTAAGTTTTCCTTTCGCAATAAATTGAACTTGAGCGGTGCTTATGTGCCTTTCTTTTCATTGCAGCTCGACATGTCAAGCAGGGCGATCTAACCGTTTCTGAATGCGACTGCAGGGTTCAATTATTGCTCCAGAGACGTATGTTGTGTTTGCACACCCAAGGATCCGAGGTGATTTGCCTTCGAAATTGCTTGCTCTAGCTTGATATACATCCTCACAACCCTGCTCCATCGCTTTTATTCCCTTATTGTGTACTCTCGAACTGAACTCCATGCTGACTTTAATTTTGAAAGCTTAGCAAGGTGCAACTTTATTGTAAGCAATCAGGGCATGAACACAAATCACCCTGCTATTCGAGTTCACAGCATATCAACACCCTCAGACGCGACGCGACTTCAATTGTTGCAGCGCCACTTCCACAAGACGAGCTTTCTGATTTCCTGAACTCCAAGAAATGCTTGAGCGATCTCTGACTCGATTCCGATACCTATGACACCAAGCACCAGTCTTTCCTTTGCTTCCCATCTCATGTCCATGGTCACGTTCCAGAGTCATCCGAGGCGAAGGTCAAATCCCCCATGTCCAGCAAGCCCCAGGCAACCCAGTGACCCAATTCTTGTGCCAAATCCAAGGGATACTGAAGCACGGTATCATACCAAGAGGACAATACTCAAACTCGATTCTCAGCATGTTAGGGACATTTGTGCATTTTAAGCTTCACTGGCCTGCATCGGTGTGTGTCGGGGATATCCTTAAAATCTAGATGGCCTGTAGCAAGGCGGTGACTCTGAAGCGGACTGGGTCGCTGGACATTTCAGACAATTAATTAATTCATTCCAAGGCTCTGTGAAGGCTCCGATACGTGCGGCGTGTGCCCCGGGTTCGGGGATGCTGTAATGGTTTATATGGAATAAGGCTATATATTGTAGTCTTGCCCGCTGGGGCAGGCAACTATTGTTAGATTTTTGGCGCAAACAACCCGGACAGATGATACAAATATGCGAGCGAACATCCGAGGGGCTTGAATGTCTCCGTTCTCTCCATATTCAGCATTATTCCTGCTGGAAATACACATTTATGCATGTGGCCTACAATGCGAGCCGTCAAGCTCCACCATCCTACAAGATCTTCACCGCAAACGATGAATTTGCATTTTTGGATTGTTTCCTCCATCATTCACATCTCGCACCATGAGTTCTTGTTGGCAGCCTTATTCCTCTGGGAGATATACACCTATACATCTGGTCTACAATTCGAGGCATCAAGATACACCATCGTACAAGATGTTCATCCCACACGATGCATTTCCATTTTTGGAGACTTTCCCACATAATTTGCATCTCACACCATTAGTTCCTCTTGGCACCCTTATTTATCCGTTGAATGTACATTAATACATGTGGAACACAATGCGAGCACTAAAACTCCGCCATCATCCACAATCTTCAGCCCAAACAATGCATTTCCATTTTTCGATTGTTTCCCAATCAATTGCATCTCGCACCCCAAGAGCTTTTTGGCAGCCTTATTCGTCAATGGAATGTACATTTATACATACGGCCTACAATGCAAGCATTTAATATTGTCCATAAAGTATGTGTACGAGGACCATGGATAATGTCCTACCATATTGGGACATTGGTGGTGAGTTCCCAATTTGGTAATTGACCCTCGTTTCAGTCATTTGTCATGTCAGCCTTCCATATTAACGCTAATATTTCTTCTAACGGTACATTCTACATAATGCTTGTATGCTGAACCAGTCAAGCAAAATCAATGTGTATGAACATGGGGTTCCAAAATTTCGCAAATTGCGCAAATTGCGTTTTTTTGCGTTTTTTTGCGTTTTTTTTTTGCACTTGCACATGTTTGGCTCAACTGGCATCAAAGCATAGCATCAACACCCGTGTGCCAGGTTACAACAAATGCAAAGCAATGGAAATGAAAGCAAGTTGTGCTTATACTACAAGTATTGGCAAATTGCGCAAATTGCGCACATTGCGCAAATTGCGTTTTTTGCGTTTTTTTGCGCTTGCACATGTTTGGCTCAGCTGGCATATAACATGTGTAAACAACATAGCCACATCCAGGACCCGCAAGTAACTGGCACCGTCCGCATTTGTGTGACGCGCTCTCTCACCTAAACGCGTCTCAGTTTCACGTCGTTTTGCCGCCGATGCCTCCTGTCTTCTCTAAAAATGTCTCAGCATCTTCCTCTGGCCCTCCACAGTATACCTTCGCAGAAATACGCGCGAAGGCCATCAAACACGTTGGATATCAGCCATGCCTATGGCAGATCCGAGTTGTCGACTGTCTAGTGTTTGTTTCCCTCCGTTCACGACGAGGGGGATGACGTGGGCTCAGATCCAACTTGGTATAGTTGATTCGTCGTAGAGGAGAGCTAGTTGGCTCCATCTCCTTTGCCAATGGCGACCCACTCGGCTCAGGTGACGGCGACGGACTTAATCAACGGTGAGCCTCCTTCTATTCGGCCATGTGCAAAAATTATACAGTATTTTGTATCATCCTCCTCCTCGCCTTTCCTCTGTGCCTAGGCAGCTCGGGATCCATGGGCGAGCCCTCCTGCAAAACAACTGGCTCTGCGCATAGGTTAGTAGCCATCATCGTGCCTTGTTTGAATCCCCTTACCTTCTACAATTATTTCTGTTTCTACCTCCACTTTGTGACCGAACATGCCATCAGTTTGTTGTCCAACAAGATGGGGAATGGCCTCACCTTTTCTGCCGTCAATTTCTCTGAACCCATACCAGGAAAGTGCCGGCGGCTCCTGGTCAAACCGATCATCATTGTGAACTGGAGGAGAACCTGGTTAGCTTTGCCTTCAAGGCAAACTTCAGCACTCACACCTCTCCAGCACCTGCAACCCTGCTGTCCTGCGCAGCTTTTCCAGCACCAACTCCCAATCCACCTCTGACTCTGCAGTGCTGCACAGCCCGTCCTCAACATCTGCCGCCATTTCCTCCCTTGTCCACATGCTCGTCCACACCGCCTGCCTTGGCCTTTTTACTTGTTTCATCATTGACTTTGTCATGTCAGCCAGTGAGCAAAAAGAAACCCGAAAGAAACCCCGTCTCAGCTGGACAAAATACAAGAGCGGCACTCACCTTCTGGCACTGGAGGATGGCAATCCCCATCCTCTGAGGATCTGGCTCTGCGTTTCCTCTTTGGTCTGCGATTTGGATGGCTGGACATAGGAGGAAGTAAGATGCGGGAGGAAGCAAGATGCATCTACTGCGTTGTAATACCATGTGATGTTGTTGTTGCTTATTGCTTTAGCCTGCTCGCAGCCCGGCACACCCCGGGCTGAGTATCAAAATTCCATTTAAAGGCAGCCATCGGCAAACCTAACCCTAACGATGCCCCCTCTAGGCCACAAAACATACAAAATCATTGCTTGCCCTCACACATGCCCACACACCATAGTTGGTCGAAAGATGGGTGGCAAGCGTGCGCATGGTGCTAACCCCCTCGATTGGTGCTACCTCTTCAGATCCACCCGGAATCAAGCCAAGCATATTAAGAGTGCGCGCTCACACGCTCATTGCCGTGAACCCTGCCCTGGCTACACGGCTCTTCGGCCCGAAAACCCCCACACCATCAGCTGTGTGGTCGCCTCTTCAACTGATATCAAAAGGTGGTTTCCCTGGATGAGCGGATGCGAGACACGCACCCACGTCCGCGAATATTACGAGGGCTTCGTTGACCAGAACCCCGCGTATCGCAACTACTATTTCCTTTCCCCTCCCTCTGGAGACCCACCCAGGGAATCGCCCTTTGTCAGCGGCCATATGGGCGTGGCGAACGATGAGCATTGGCACGACAACATCGCCGCCGGCTGCGGTTATCTTCCCGATCAGGATCCTCCACCCCCTCCCAAAGACGGGGACGACGACAACAATGCTATGCCATTCGATTCTCCTCCGCCTTCTCGTTCCTGTTCACCCCCTCCCGTCGCCTCCTCCATGCCTGCAGACGAGGAAGAGGACGGCAATGCTATGCCAGTTGATTCTCCTCCGTCTCTCCCTCCGCCTTCTCGTTCCCGTTCACCCCCTCCCATCGCCTCCTTCATGCCCGCAGACGAGGACGACGACACAGAGGATCCCGCGAATCCTCTTTCTGTCTGCTTTGTCGTCAGCGACCACCATGCCCTCCCCAAACACGAGCTTGTAGCGCTGCGACTGCCGGGCGCCAAATGCCGCTCCATCTACTGGGCCCTACACCACATCGATCCGGCTGTGCCCAGCAACAAGGCGTTCTTCGACCTCCTTATTCGTCACTCCACTATCGTCGGTGGACACTGGGCAGCTAGCCATGAAGAGCACCGCTTCTGGGTTTGGGAATGGGTAGGCTCGGCGCGCGCTCAATAATAATATGAAAGCCCGCTTACTCGTTTTTCCTTCTCCTCAGCTCCTCCTCGTCCTCCATCTGTGCATTGCTGGCTGCAACGTGGAGTTCATGAGTTGGCCCACCTTCCGAGATGCGCTGCTGTTGACCAAAGGCCCTACATGGACCAAACTCACCACTGAGTTTCAGGTTGTTCTGGGAGGAAGGGACATCACAAATGATCTCGGGTGCCGTGCCTTTCCCGCCACTTCTACCGCCCTTGCTCACGCTTTTTCCCAGTGGGGTGTCCACCACGGGGATCACGGTGTGGAATGTCCACCGATACCTCATGGCGGCCAACACACTTTGCGAGAGCGTCGTTTGTTGGCCGTTCGCAATGGATCTGGTTCACTTTGGTAAAAAGCTAACCCTCCAGAGGTGCCTCAGCAACATGGTGCCCGAGCTCCAAATCATCATGCCCAGTCCCATCAAGATCCTTTCTCAACAGCAAGGCGTCCACCTGCTGGAGTCAAAGCAGTATGTGATCAAGAGGGAGTATTCTTGTGAGGCTCACCACGTCGTCATTCCCGGCCGCCACTCTGCCCAAGCCTTCATTGATCAGTGGGCTGACACGGAACGCACCTTTTCCTCCCTCCCTGAGATCCTTCGGCCACTCTTCTTCGCGGTCCCCTTCAACCCTGACATCCTCGATAAGGGCGAGGTCCGGTCTTTCACCAGTGGAGGCAAAGTCCGGTATTCCGTCCACACCATACCCAAGGTGGACCAACCTGGAGCTTGGGAGACTATGGAAGTCTTTGACCTCATTCCTCTCCATCTTCTCAAGTGAGCCATCTTCGACTTTCGATTTGCATTTTTCTCACTCAACTCTTTCAGGCGGGGCAGAAAAATGGAAGGCGCCTTGGGGTTGGACAATGACTACAAGGGTTGGGCGGATTCTCAGCTCGCGGAGCAGAAACTTACGCTTGCTGGGTACACGTCATTGCGCGACTTCGTGGAACGGGTTGTGGAAGCGCTCATCACGTTCGAGGAAAAGCAGATGCCCTCTCGAAAATCTCTTCTCCGCTTTTTCTGCCGCGTCGACGTCACAGTGGCATGGGACGCCAACCTCGGACACTACCGCTTTGTTGTTAACGAGGTCGCACGCAACATGTGTGGTTTATTCGGCAACGGAACCGACGCGCATGGTGTTCTGGGCCCGATGGTGAAGGGTCTGCGGCAGAATCTGGCGGTCCCTCGAATCTAGTTTTTTTTTTGGCATACGCACGTCTCGGTCTGCTTTAGATTTATTTCTCACATGTTGTATCGTTGATTGATTTTTATTCACTGCACGTCACTGACGTGATTTTGCTTCCGTCTTTTTCTTACTTCTACCTCGAGCGACGCGTCGCATCTCTTTGCGATGCATAGGTGTTGGGATGCGCTTGAACTTACCAGGATGATATTCGAGCAGCTGGAGTCAATCAGGCTGGCTCCCAACCGCCCTCCTGTCAGTAAAGCAGCGTCTTTATATCGGCTTGCCCTAACCTGTCACAAATTCGCCGATCCCGCGGTGACTTTACTCTGGGAAAGCCAATGTGGCGTCATGCCACTGTTGAAATGCCTTCCTTCTCATAAGTGGGAGATTTCTGAGGGTTCTTTGTGAGTCGGTCCACTTACTTGCGCATTGGACGCCCCCATGAATGTAATTCACCAGAAAATTCGATCGCCACTCAAAGTCGAGGACTGGGACAGAGTGTTGACATTCTCAAAGTGCATCAAGCAATTCGATGACACATGGGTTGTGCCAGATGAAGTTGACCCATCGCCTGGGTCCCTGCTGTCTAATGTCCGGAATCTAACCTGCCAGTCAGATTCGGCAATGTTTCGCTATCTCGCATTCCTGGTTGGACCACATATTACAAGGATTTACATCGAACATACGGAGCCGTTCTGGCGCTTCTCGGCCTTGCCGTTGCTCGCGTCCAAATGTCTGTCTTTGAGGCATGTCAGCACAAATGGGCCGTGGGATGATGAATCTACATAATGGGTTTCTTCCTTTGTCATGCAGTTAACGCAGCTGCATACACTCAACGTTCTTGCTGTGAACGAAGAAGCCTGCCGTCATATCTCCGGTCTCCACCACCTGGAAACCCTAACGGTTTGATCCATCCCGGAAGACCCATTTCCGCGTGCGGATCCTCCCTTCTCTGGTCCTCCTTTCTCAGCCCTCTGCAGCCTGGACCTGCATGCGGACAATCACAAATTCGCTATGAATTTCATGACGGCACTTCACAACGCACCATTTCAGACACTCTCCGTCACTGTTAGGTTGGGTCAGCATCAACCCGTCCGTCCGTTTCTCCCGTTATCTGGGTCTGCGTCCACTAACTCTTCGATCAGCGGCTTGTTTTCCGTCCACTGCGACCCGTCTCCGCACTTTATGTGCGGGCGATTACATCGACGAGGCGTTCTCTTCTCCGGCATCTCTATCTTGTGCAACGCGCCGCTGGTGCTATCTCCATCACATTTTTTGGGGCGTGCAAACCTTTCGCCTATATCTTTGGCAATTCTCAGTCTGCCGTTTCCCTATTGTTTCAATGGGATTTCAATGCATCTTAGAATGCTGTCCATTGTGCGGCCGTGTGTATTGCATACTCGAGGATTTTGTATTTATAAGCCGTGGTCCTGGTGTGTGATTCTTGGCTTCAAATATTAACTGACTCTGATTCGTCCCTGTATCCAAGTTTCCCACGCGTTTTAGGTTTGTTTGTCTTGCCGCGGCCCATAGAGTTTCCTTAGCAGCCCCTGATTTGTGTCCTTTCGACATTCTGCAGCTTGGCCCACCCCGTTCCGTGCCGCGCACTAGTCTCTGAATCTCCCGCGCATACGCGTTGTGTGACGGGGGCCGTGCGTTTCCAGAGGTTGCGACCACCGGCGTCGACGCGTCTTCGAGTTTTATACGTACCTTGCTCCTCCGGTGCAAGAAGCAACAGCGTGGATCCAGTTCAGTACCCCTCAACGCCGCCGCCTGTGTCTGTCGCCGATTTAGTTTTGCACGCGTATTTGACGCCTGGTAGCGCACTTGCCGCGTATTGCTTGAACTCCTTACATTCATTTACAGCGAGCTCCTTCGCGCCGACTCGAGGCGCGGTTTATCCGCGATTAGTCGCGTGACTTCGGGGTGATCTGCCCCTATCCTCATCCCCTCCCCTCTGCGTGTATGTTTTCCTTGAACTGTTCGTGATTCCAGCTTTTTTTTTTCCCTCTTCACTTAAGGTGAATTGTTCGCGAATTGGTCTTGTTTCAAGGTTGGCGTTGCACATTCTTGGCAAGTTGAAGACGGCCATACGGGTCTTCTCCGTGGTACGTGCGTGCATGAGTTTCTGGTTGCTGAGGCCATTCTGATTGCTGTTTTCCGGTTTTAGGGATTTTAATCATGATTTTTTCGTTGCTCCGAGCGTTGCGCGTTCATTCTGGCGTGCACATTACGACCCCCAGTCGCGCCCACCGAGATGCGTCCTCATTTATCCGCTGATTGGGCACCCTTGTCCTGGACTCCTGGATGCTCAGTATTGCGGCTCGATGCGTGCTTGCGTAGATAATATCCTTGTTGCCCTTCTGATTCGTCTTTTCCCCCAATTCTACCAGGTTCTCCCGGAACCATTCGCACCATACGGGTGTCATCGTCTTCGACCGGTCTTGATTTTCGAGTTTTGATCTCACCATCCTCCCTCCAGGGATATCAGCGCGTTTACGCGGTGGATACTTTCCCTGAGTGCGTGTTTCTTTCTTGTCTTTTATAAGCTCTTCCACGTCCTCTCTAGTCCTGCGCCCAGAACCAATCCCCGCCCACTTCCAGTGCTCGCCTATACATTATTTCTCTGCTTCCCCTGGACTACACTTCGAGTTCTCGCCGCATTTTAACGCGCTCTGGGATTTGCTTCGTCAATGCTGAAACGAGTTGCGGCCTCTGGCGCGTCAAAACTTCATGTAAGGCTTCTTTAATCACCACAAGGACGGCGGAATGAATTTTCTCAATGCAATCGGCTTTTGCGAGTTGCTCTCTGCGGTTTTGTGGATACCTCCGGTGCGTTTCCTTCGGCTATCATTCAACTCGTCCTTGGACCGATACTATGTATACTCCCCATCGACACACCGTTAAAACCGCCAGCTAGTGGCACGTCTAGAGCCTAAGATGTCGGCATCCGGAGACCTCAGCTGAATCATCGAGTCGATGATTCAGCTGAGTTCTATCCATGTCGACATGGATATGTGTTTGTCAGCCAGTGTCATTATTGATGACAACGCAGGATCCTTACCGCCGGGTTATAAAGGCGCCATTGGAAAGCGCTTCTCCATCCTACCATGCCTGACCTCTCTACCGTCCGCAAATTCAACACCGCCTGGGCGCCAGCCTACACCCCCGTCGGCATCTTCGTCGGCGGCACCTCCGGCATCGGGCAAGGCATCGCGGAGGCCTTCGCGCGGCACACCAGGGCAACGCGCACATCGTCATCGTGGGCCGCAGCAGCGCCGCCGCCACCGCCATCCTCGCGGGCCTTCCGCACGCCCCCGCCGGCGCGGACGCGACGCGCGACTTCGTGCCGTGCGACCTCACCAGCATCGCGAGCGTCAAGCGCATGGCCGCTTCGCTGGGCGCGCGCTTCCCGCGCATCAACCTGCTGGTCACGACCGCGGGCACGATTAACTTCGAGAGCAAGATCACGAGCGAGGGGCTGGAGGTGTCGACGGCGCTGTGGTACTACGCGCGGTGGGCGCTCGTCGAGGGGCTTCTCCCCACCATACGCGCGGCGCAAGCGGCGGGCGAGGACGCGCGCGTCATGGCTGTCTTCAGCGCTGGACAAGGGAAAGAGCTCGATTTGAGCGACCTGGGGCTGAAGAAGGCGCTGAAGCCCGTGCGCGACTTTGCTGGGTTCAGAACGGCCGGGAGCCAGGCGTCGACGTACATTGATCTCATGTTCAAGGTGTGTTGCGTGCTCACTGAGGAGGTTATGTAACGGTTAACTGACCCACCTGGTACAAGGACTACGCCGCGCGGAACCCCGGCATCACATTCATCCACGCGCATCCGGGGCTGGTGGACACACCGCTCCTGAAGAACGCCCCCCTCACCCCCGACATCCTCGCCACCGCCAAGTCCATCGAAGTGTGCGGCGACCACCAGCTCTACGCGCTCCTTAAAGCGCCAGCCGGCGCGTTGCGTACGGGGCAGGACGGAGACGACATCGGGATGGACCTGCCGGCGACGGAGGAGGTGCAGCGGACGCTGTGGGAGCATACTGAGGAGGTGATTGGTGGAATCGAGTAGCGCGGTCGCGGTGGTACATCCGAGTGAAGGAGTTGTTGCAAGATTATATTATCCGTAGTCCAACGCTTGAATCAGCTTTTGTAAGGTCCTAGAATGACGATACCGAAACGCGTCGGGTCGAAGCAGAGAAATCCAGTCCTAGTACGGGTGGCAGGGCTCACAAAAACTGCATGGAGAAAGAAAGAGTCAGGGAAGAGAGAGAGAGCGAGAAAAAAGAATTACAGATGGGGATATGGCTCGAGCCCGAGTCGAACGGGCATTCCCTGCAGCTCAATAATTTCTGGGGTTAGTGGGTTAGGGTAATCGTCCGCCATCGAGCCGGAGGCTACGCGTCCAGGTTGAAACTTCAATATATGCGCAGCTTTCAATGTCAGTGCATGCAGTTTGTCTGAATCGTTGTGAGACGAACTCTCGGACGTGGGTCTTGCATCGATTTGGTAGACAGCCTTCAGTTCAACTCGGCACGAGGATGGGTTGGGATATGGATATCCCTGAGACCCAGGGTGTGATTCGATGACGGGGGCTTACATCAGCATCTCTCGCTCGCTGTCGATGCCTCCGATGTTGAAATGGACCATCCCGCTGGAACTCCACGGGTCATTCAGAGCGCCCTCGCGTTTTGGCATGCTCAGCGCTCACCACTAAACTCGTCCGTTCAGGTCGCAGACCTGCTCTCCTCCATCTTTCCTTCACTATCAAGGATTTATGGATCAGTTGACAAGGATGAATGGGAACAGGTTGGAAAATTGGTTTCCACATATGCCGCCATTCGGGCCCATGAACGGCGACTTGATACGGCGACTCTCGATTTCATTTCGGCACGTTAACTCACCAAATTTGTAGGCCAAGCGCGTGCTGTTTCCACCTGATAACCTTGCTTTCTTGTATGACCGCACCTCCCGGTCATTTGTATCCGGCGCTTTGCACGGCCTGGTCCAAATTCCTAAACTATGTCTCGTCTTCCAAACGCGCGAGCCGCTTTTCCGTCCCGAAAAAGGTTCAGTACATGTGTTTTTGTAGCTGGTTTCATGGGTAAGCCTACGACGGCACTGACTTTCCCCAGACATCGTAAGCCTCCATGACCATGAGCCCAATTTAACTTATCTGAACCGCATGATGGGTCAGGATTGAGAGTGCTTCCGACGCTTCCTGGTCGGACTGTTCGTGTTATCGTGAAAAGCACTTTTTCCGAGGGTCCCAGCTATTGTCAGAAAATCGTAAGATACCTGCGGTTATTGATGGAATCAGAACGCAAATAATTAAACAATAGGGCATTCTAACTCCGAGACAGGCTGTCCTGAAAACTGAAGTTTTGGGTCACAGGCCAACACAGACATTTAGGAGTCTACTCTATCTATCTGATCCGACAACCCGGGGCCAGGTTGTCCTTCTTTATGGCCGATTTCTCGTATCTTAAGGAGATCCCTCGTATCAGATTGTGCATGTTTGCCCATCAGCATGTGATCCTGCGGCATCAGACACTTACATCCTCCCCCAAACCCCGCCCGCTTGCCGCTTGCGTCAGTTCCACTAAATCTCGTACGCGACCATGTTCGTCTGTTGATCGTCTGCTGAGTACAGCCTTGCCGCACACCGAACACTGCTCTCACCCGCCTCGGTTCACTTAGCCCGCCTTCAAGCTATTTCTATCCACCGTTCCGCTTCTCGGGACTGTGCGACTTCTGGGCACCTCATGTCGAGCGGCGACCTTTGCACCGCTCCACTAGAGCAGTCTGGATTCTTTTTTGGGCTGGCAATATCAAAATTTAACTCGAGATCCGGAGGCTTGGCTCATCCTCACCTCACCGATCAGCCGATCAAATACCCCTCAAAAGACCTTGAGCTAGTGCGTCATTCTTCTTCGTCTTTCCCTCCATTCCACCCTGGCGACTGAAAAAAAACCCCGTCGACTCGATTGCTTGATCATTTCCGCAACCGCAATCTCGCCTTGGTTGATATTCTACCTTTATCACTGGGTGATGATTGATCCCCCAAATAGCATGTTGTAGCGTTCTAGGTGTGTCCATTCCTTGATAAACCGAACGGCGACTCGTAGGCGCCTGGTGAGCTTCTGCATGTATACTCAAGGTTTAACATCGCCTACAGGCACCTGCTGATGTTCGCGCTGTCCACGAGCGGCTGTGCGTCCAGTGCAAGCGTCTCGCCTCATTCAACTGAGGATTTGGGTACGAATGGTGTCGAGGCATTGGAACAACTACGTGAGCGCACGCAGGTATCTCTTATTGACTTCAAATGGACCGGGTGGCGCGCAAATCCTTGCTGAAAATATGAAGGATTACATAGAGAGAGAAGTAAAACAATATATTTGTGTGCATTCATGGTCGACTTCGATCTACTTCGATTATCTGAGTGACAGGATGCACCAACTGCCGGAGCATAGCTCCGGCATGTCTTGTATCGCCTTAAAGAAACGATATGTTTTCACCGATTGGCCTCGCTGACACACTACCGTAGTGTGTCAGCGAGGTTTGTCCCTTTCCGAGATAAAATTAGCCGAGATGACATCATGATCGGCGGGGCGGTCAAAGCGTGTTCTCTCGGCCCTCCCCTGCACGCAAATAAAATTCAACGATGATGCAACTTCCTTGCTGTAAAATATGAATCTTATATGGCCTGGAAGGCTCGAATCAAGGCTTTCTGGCCATATGTGTGTTTTGAGGGGTTCCGCATCAAGGACAGTATGGTTTTTGGATTTGTGTGATTTTTCGCACTTTTCGCAACATCACCATTGTCCGGTTCAGAATTTCACTAATAGTGGTGCGCTTGGGATGACTTTGGGGTGTTAGGACTTAGTAATAGTAAATACAAGACTATGTAGTTTGATTTTGCGAAAATCCGACGGGATGGTGATGTTTCAAAGGCAAACCGCCCGGGCATGCCTAACTATTTTCCAACCAGGCTGGGAGGGGGGCCTAAAAAAAAATTCGAAAATGGGCGCACATATAGATCTTGGTGAGAAAATGATATTCCATCTATGAACTTTGGGTGTGCTCCCAACTGTTGACTTGCTATGGTCGTTTTGATCGCAACCGGGGCCGCAACCACAGCCACAGGCTGGGGCCCCCTAACATCATTTCGCAAAAAAAATCAGGGGTTCATTGCAAACCATGCTACATGGGCATTTTTTGCCTAGAACCATGTACTGAGACGTACACATCCTGAATTGGTTTCGGAATGTCCACCCCTCCCAAAAAATTCTCATCCTCACAACTTCCACCCATCACACTGATTACCCCTCCAAAAAATACTGTTTGTCGCACTATAGGATAAAATGAACCAAATTCTACCACAATCGCTCCGGATTGCGGTCAATCAATGACCTCGGTCTCGTTGGATAATGACTTTGGTTATAACCTAGGTCGATTCCCAGCATCAAAATACACCTCCTACCGAGCAGCCAGCTCATGCGCCAAATTATGGTGTCCTCCAGGGTGATATTTCCAACTGTGTTGAAAATATGACAGCACTCTGGAAGAAAATCCGCCCACCCCAACATTTCTCCACGGCTAACTGCCATGGGATACCTTCAATCTGGATCTATTCACTAGAAATCCACTAGTATTGGACTAGTTATTACAATTTCTCCCGTGAAAAGAGAAGAAAGATTCATTTCGCGACTAACCACGCACTTCAGCTCTCCTTTTTAGAGGATGTCACAATCATTTTTCAAGTCAGTTTGAACCCGTCTGTTTGTTGTCCCCAATCAAGATTTTTCTACACTGGGCCCCTTTCCATCACCAACCCATCGTAGGACCACTGAATCAGCTGCAGTCCACGCTGCATACTATGACAGAGCCACAATTCTGTACACCCATACCACACTTTTGTACAACCACGCCACTTTTCATTCTATACGCTCACTTCCGCACCTTCTCGGCATTCCCGGCCCTCCGCTGCGTAATTTATTGTGTTGCTTCTGTGCTGCCACTCCATATCGCGCTGCGGCCACCTCCTACCACCGACTCCCCGATTTGTAAGCGAATGCCTGTTCGCATCGAAATTTATCGATCAATATGTTTTTGCACATTATATGTGCCATATATTCATACGGAGAATTCTTAAACTAACCCGAACCTTGAGCATATCACCAAGAGCTTCGAGAAGTTTCCGCTCCTCATTTTTTGAGAAAAGGTGGTCGGAGTTCTTCCCGCTCAAGTACCCAAGTGTCAATTGCCTGCCGCAGTTCATGAGAGTGAAGGAGGGGACTCGTCCACACCTCGTAAACATGCGCTTCGCCCAGGCCCACGACCGCAATCGATGCCAATAGTTTAAACCATTTACAAATGGTTTATTTATCGTTTGCCTCCACCAACACACCAAATGGAAACGGAAACGGCTTTTACCGTTTACAAACGGAAATGGTTGGAGCCTTAAGCAATCTCCGGTGTGAGCTATACGTTCTCCTGCGCTGAATTGGTAGGGTGATGCATCGGACCCAATCGATGACTTACCGCACAGATGCATCACGACGCATGGGCAGCCTACCATTCCATAATGAATCAGATCCCCAGATACGCCTGCAGCCGGCTGATTCGTCAGCCTGACGCGGACTCGCAATCGAAATCCTCATTTGGGAGTGAATTCTGATCAAGCTGGACGGAAGAGAATTTATTTTTGTGACGATCGAAGGAGCACCAAATACGCGAACAAAGAAGGAATGGTACAATTTCATCCCGGAGATCGACCCACACAAAGCCCCACAGCTATACTGGTTCGGACAATCAGTACCATTTGTCGTAATGAAACTCAATCCATAGAGGCCTCCCCTCGCCCCATCCAGCTGATTGACTATTCGCACCATCGTCATTCCCATCGTCATTTCCATGGAACAGATTCCACTTACGACTCAAGTTCGTGTTGACAGCACTTCCACCGAGAGCAATCACGGTACCATTACCAGCCACGGTGAACGCCGTACTAGCGGCGGTTCCGAACGGCTATACAGTGCCATGATTAATTAGCGGAAGTGTATGATATAAATAGCGTGAAGAACATGCCCCAGCTACCCTCGACGCCCCAGTGAAGGAATTCGAAATCATAAATCTATATTAGCTTTGCTTAAGCACCGGGCTTTTCAATGCTAATCAGATTTTAAATTTTGTTCTGATTAACAGGCTTGGGGGAACGGTTCGCTCACTAGGATGATGGGTAGGGATGGACATGTGTTGAACCCAGATCTGTTGAACAGGGACTAAACAATGTTGAACAGAGATTTTGTGGGCAGAAAGTCCAAAAAAGGCACCTCCGAGAATCGATCTCGTGCACGGGAAACATAGATTACGGCATCCACGCAGGTAATGCGAAACAACCGCTCGCCCATAGTGGCTTTAGCAGATATTGCAATTATCGTACTACATCAGTAAGCTCAAGTTGCGCACCATTCATACTTAGCTCATCAAGCTGCAATATCTCACCCATACAAACATTCAACCCTATCCTCGTGAGTTGTGGGAGGTGTCGGTTAAGGCTCCAACAGTTTCCGTTTATAAACGGTTTTAAACGGTAAAAACCGTTTTTATTTCCGTTTAGTTTACGGACCCTTGTAAACGGTAAACAAATGGTAAACAAACGGTTCAAACGGTCGTGAAAATCCACCGGCCAGATAGAGGCCCGATGGTGGGATTCTGGACCTAAATATGGCTCAGAGTCACCATACTATGTGAGTAATAGCAGAATAACGAGATACTAACTGTATGGTGTGCTATGGACGGGACTGGGTTGGGATCGGGCGGAGGTTTCCGAATTTAGTTGTGATTGATGGCGCGCGGACATCTCCGCCCGCCACGCGCCTTGCATCCCGCCCTCATCCCGCATCCCGCCCTCATCCCGCCCCCGCCATTGGCACCCCAGCTCTTGTCCAGGTTAGTGACGTACAATTGAGGTGTCGAAGTGATGCTTGTGAGTCCATTTCGGACCATGATTCCCGATCAGACAGCCCTCGGATATCTTTTCCAGATTGCCCTGCCAAAATACCATTTATAAACTGTTTTAAACGGTTTATAAACGTTTCCCAACCGTTTCCGTTTAGTTTACGGGTTTCCGTAAACGAAAACTAAATGGTTGGAGCCTTAGTGTCGGTTCGCAATGTCAGTAAAGAAGTACGTATTTTCCCCCCTGCTTTTCAAGTTGTTCAAAGCCTGCCAGGTTCGCGGATTCAAAAGAGCAGCGACCCCACGTGAGTATCTGATTTCCTTTCACATGTGTATTCTGACTGGACCACATTACAGCATCCAGAGAAAGAAGAATATGCGACCCAAGCCAGCGCGGGAGATTACAGGAGCTGAACGCGAGGCACTCTTGTTTAAAAATATTGTCACATTGTCCTTGGGTGTTTCAATTGGTCCTTTGGAATACTGCGGCATCGGCCATACTGTATACATCGGCAGGGCACCTGTGTAGGTTTCCTTTTTTCTATCTTTCAGCGTTATCTAATCAGTTTCAGTGTCGCTGTATGCAAGGGTGACCCAGCGATCCCCGAATTTAACGAGAAGTGTGCATTGCGTGGCTTGGATCGTATCGCTTCCCATCTGGACTCCAGTGGTAAGAGCAAGCGAGCACGCTCTCAGAAGGAGAACAACCAGCTCGGAAAGAAGATTTCGGCGTTCAACATGGGTTATCACCGCGTGGGAGCGAGTATGGAGGCGACTGTCGAGGATGAAGATCAGCCCCCCAAACCAAAAAAACGAAGGCTGAATGCTGATCGACGGCTTGCACTAGGTCCAGTTAATTGATTTTTGTATATCTATGTTGAGTACCAAACAGCGGCTTTTTGGTTGCAAAAATGGTCCGGGGATTCCTGGGTAAGGATGTAGGAGTCCAGATTCAAGGAGCATACCCTATGATATGCACCCATGAAAAAGTTCGGGTGGACCAGATTCATTTTCATTGAATACAGTGCTCAAGTTGGCTCGAAGTTGGCCTTGGAGTCATGTGTTGAGGTGATCCGATAAGGGCCGACCTGCCCCTTCGCTCTCTTGGATTTGTCTCGCCCTTGAACTCTGTACTTGTTAAAAAAATCATTCATCTCCACTACTAACTGCTGCTGCAATAATATTTGCTTCCCGGTCTCTCTCTGTCTGGACCCTGCTCACGATACTGGCATTTTCTGCAAGCAGGTCCTTGTACCCGGCTGCTGCAATCAGAGCTTGCACTTGTTCTGCTCTCCTCTGGTACATTGCGGCTTTCTGCCTCGCATATGCCTGATGTCCAGCCAGAGGATTGGTGGAAGCTAATGCACCCCATGCATCTACCATCCGTCGGAAGCTTCGGTTAGTCCTCAGCAGCTCAGCAAGTTTTTGTTCTGCCTGCTCCTGCCACCGCTGCATCTCGGCCTCAGCGCGGAACCATTGAACTCGGTCACCTATGAGGGAAGTTGAGTCTCATCAAAGCGCAAATTATTCTGGTTACCTTCTCTCGACCATTCCTCCATCTCAGCATCACTCATCTTGGTCAATTGTCCGAGGTGCCATAGCCATCCCTCTGGCCGTTCATCCACGGGCTGTTTAGCCGCTGCTGCTTTGTGCTTTATCCGAGGGCCTGGCAGGCTATTAATTTGAATCGTCTGGCAAATATAAGAGGGTGAACCTGATCTTCTCCTATCCATTTGTGTACCGCTGACTGACCCCGTTGGAGTCTCTGGTGGCGCTGGGCCCTGCGAGTCTGCTGTTTCCACGTGAGAATGTAACTGATTTTATATATTGATAACTCACCTTCCATATCAACATCGTTCTCCTCAAGCGGAATTGCTCCACGAACTCGCCAAATGGCGCCGTCAGTGTGATTCGAATCACCGACTCTCCGCTTTTGCTGCACCGACTTCATATATAAATCTGCTTCAGTCAGTGGGGGGAATGCAGCTCCGGCATTCAAAGCCACGAGGGCCCTTCTTGCCGCTTCATACGAGGCCATGTGTTGGTTTCGGAGGGTGGTTGCGACCCGGATGTTGTCTCCAGCCCGAGTGTTCTCTTTTTGCTTGCGTTCATCCCTGGTTTTTCGGTTGCGTAGAGCGCTAATGCTCTTCACGATGTTTTGCAGGGCTCGCAAGTGGTCGAACGCCTGACCCTCCCGCCATTTTGCCTCCTCTGCCGCTAGACTTGCCAGGTCTAGCTCTTGTTGATCCAGTTCTGGCAAGTCCGATGGTAGGAATAATATTTCATCCTGTACCAATGGTGCCTGCAGGGCTTGCGCTGCAACCCCTGTTCCCAATTTGGGGCATTAATTCTTTCTGAATCTTCCTCCAGGCTGCAATGCGAACTTGAGCCTTTGCTGTGCGCTTTTTGATCTCCTTCTGCTTTGAGAGCAAGTCATGTTCCTCCGTATCGTTGACAAGCTGTTTAAGCTTGCTTCTATTTCGAATGAGTAGTTGGGACAGCTAATGAAAGGGAAAACAAACTGGGCATCTTGTATCTTGAGGCCTTCGTCGAGAAACTGCGCCAACTTGCTTTTCGGGACCATTGTCCGGGCAAATGTGCTTTCGTCATTTAACATTTTTTGGTAAATTGTGTTCTGAGAAGGCACTGTACATCACCCAGAATTAGTGTCTTACAAAATCAAGTAGGCGGTGGATTCAAACTCGCCCTTTGTGCTCTTGTGCTTGTAAACACTGTCTGCTTCCTTCCCGATCTTGGTTGAGGTGCGGGCATTTCTTGCCATTTTTTAATGCGATCGCAAAATGAAGTGCTTAATGCTATGAAGTGATTGCGCTTTTCAATATACTTGACTTTAGCAGCCGCAAGATCCTCTGCTAACGATGCCGCTAGTTAAATCAGTGTACAAGTTTACACATCATGATTAGTGCTCACCTATATCCATTGTCTTCTTGTGGTTCCAGTCTCCGTGATGATTGATCATGGTGTCTTGTCTGTGTCCATTGTTCATTTGTCGCACATGGGGCCCAACTGGTTGGCTTCCGGCCAGTACTGCTCAGCGGTTTCTCCGTGAAGTGGCCCACACACTCCATATATGCAGTACCAAATAGATACGTGCATGAGTCTTGATGGCCTTGAACGTGAAGCGCCGGTACACCCCACCGCATCCGCTTGATCTTGGGAACCAGGTCCAGAAAGTTTTTCCGAAATCGTTCCTCCAGATTGATGAAATATTCGCAGCAATGTCGTAGGTTGTGACCTGATCCACGTCTTCAACCTCAATGCGCAGTTTCACATCGAATGATTCGCCGGGCTGGTGCTGTCTGAGCTCCATAGCCAGCGCCATATCTGTGTTCGCAAATCTGCGTAGTATGAGGGGTGCGATGCAGTGCGAAAAATCAATTACAGACCTCTCGCCATGATAGAGATCAACACAAGATAGAATAAAGACATGGCTACATTGACAGTTCACCGTCCCGGTGATCGCCATGTTCTTTAAACTTCTTCTTGTCCTGCTTATTCACCGCTTTGAGGTAGTTGCAGTTCGACTTCTATAAAGAACGAGAAGGTTTAATTTTTAATTTTTATTTGACAATGAGGGGAGACAAGATGACGAACCTCTTTTGAGACGGGAACTCGCCCCATGTACTGCCTATATTCAGAGTCCAATGGGAATATCCTTTCCCCTCACACAGGGAAACATCATCTGGATCCGTGTTCTTGTTAAACTGGTTGCATTGGAAGTTTCCGTCCAGCGTCCGCTGGCTCTGGTTGAGGTGTCTGCGAGTAATGCAAGTTCAAAGTTTGAATTTGGAGCCAAAGAAAACCCCAATGGACAGACCTCAGATGAACTGGTGTCTTGGGGCAGTTGGGATCAGAGTTGAATCCAGGTTCCGGGCATGCCGGGCACCAGACCAGGAGATTGCCGCAGCGCCGATGAGGTAAGACATCATCTATTCCATGGAGCTGTCCTGTCCGCTTCTTGAGTGTCAAAAAATTGAAGACACGGACTACACGCAGGAAAGCGGCGTAAGGATTCTGTAGATGTGTCACATTCAATAACACTGAGCAAGGAGGATTGGAACACGAACCACAACATCAGCGGTGAAGGAGTTATCCGACAGGCGGCGGATTGCACCGAGATAATCATAAGCAGCCTTCTTGGACTCCAAGTTGTGGAGTTGGAATTCTTTGAGCATATTGATGGTGAATGCAGTTTCTGGCTCGCGAGTGGTGGCAGGGAAGAGTCGTGAACGCATCAGTTGCTTGACCTTATTCGGTGGAAGCTCGTGGCATCCACAGAAGGCCAAGCGTGTCGAATGAATCCCATTAGTGTGAACAACCGTGAACAGCTGTTCCCGGCACGGCGATGGGCAGGCTCCCATTATGACCAAGCTGGATCACATGTCCTAGTTTTGAATGTCGTGTCGAACGAAAAATCCCTGCAGTATGTCCCAGATTTCTGCCCAATGAAATGGATTTTGCCGGTGCGCTTCCACAAACATTCCTGACAAGACATTTGATATCCTGTACAATCATGGCACTGGGTGCTGGAAATTTATCAGACCGCCCGCATTGACAGGAACTGCCGGCAGATTCATCGGCCTCGTATTCCAGCAAGAGATGTCCCAGCTCCTCGAAATGACTGCGAAAGTCTTCCAGAAATTGAGCATTCTAAATTGGTGGTGATTATCATGAGTCTTTATATGCATGCATGGAAGGAAATTTACTTGTGTTATTTTATAGGCGGAGGATCATCCCTCGGTTCTGGCTCTTGGTTGGGTTGGGAAGCTGGCGTGGGGTGGCTTCCAAGTTTCTCTGGTTGTATTGGAGCTCTTTCGAGCACTTGGCTACTTTTTTTCGTCCCTGCATCGCTGGTCACTGTAAACTGTACTCGCTTCACGCTCGGAACAGAAAACGCAACATGGTTGCTCGATGCCTCTTCGAGCACAGCTGCCTTCCGCTTGCCTTTGTTCCCAGCCATCCTTAGTGGGGGTATGTGGTGGGCTGTTAGGATAGTGAAACAGGCACCATGCCCGAATATAAGGCTAGCTTGTTGATGTCTATTTGTATCAATTGCCGAAAAGCGCTCACGGTAACCGCATGGAACTTGGTTCAATTTTTAACAGGTGCAGGGTCATCAGGGCAATTGAAAGATTGTTGCAAGGCAACTCTATTTCCTTGGCTACCAATCCCCCATTAGTATTCCATCGGCACAAGCGACACTGATGTCACGCCACAGTGATACCGTGACTCACGCAAAATCAACAAACAAACTCAATGGCCGCCTGGTCTTTGGGTCCAATTTTCTCATGCTCAAGGCGATCATAGGTCTCCAATGATGCTTCCTAGGGGTGATTTCCACCTTAGATACCAATCCCCCACAGTTTTATTCGGCATTGACTCGACAGTTTCATTGGGTACATGCTCAAAGAAAAATGGTTTGCAACAATGTCTAAGTAAGGTGAAAAGCGAAAGTAATAGCTTGGTATATTGCCGGTCATAGAGTAGAGCCTCTTTTGTGAGCGATGACACTTTTAGGTAAGGAGGGAAATATAAGAAGGTAAGTAAGACAGGCCTATTGAGCGAAAAGTTCGGCACTAATGGAAGGGAAGAGTTCAACAAAATGGTCAGGAGGAGTAACATCAAGGCCAACAGTTCTAATGTAGATTACCCGGTTGCGTCCAAAGATAGGGATCTCATCATCCAGCAAGCAGGGACCCAGTGACTGGTGGCGTCGAGGAAGCGCTGGATCTGAGAGCCATGAGGAAGACCCCTGGCTTCCAGCTATCGAGGAAGTCCTGGAGGACGAGGTTGGCGATGATACAGGCTGTGAAAGGATTTTCGTCCTCCTTAGCACGAGGATAAACCATCGTACAGATAGTATTGGTGCAGCTTGTGTCTGCGTTCTACAAGAATATAGTGAGCCATTATGCATTGAGTTTGAGAGAGGCAAGGAAAACATACCAGGTACCAGGCGATCAAAAGCACAGGTGTGCACACGTCGAGAGCGATTTCGATGGCTCGGTGGGCGGGTACTGGAGGTCTCCAATGGGGTCGTTGGAGTCGGAGTCAGGAACCAGAATTTCCCCCGCAGGGAATAATGCGCATCAACACCACCATAACCTCCGTAATGGAAGTGGAGTGTTTGGCGCATCGGGGTGTGGGGAGGAATGGGGAGCTCCGCTTCCTTGGCCGCAGGATCAGCGGGCAAGGGCGCCGGAACGGGGGAGGGGAGGCCGGAGGGGAGGGCGCGGGCGCAGGCGAGGGCGAGGGCGAGGGGGATGGAGCCGTAGGAATACTGATGGCCATGGTCAGTAACAAGGAAAATCAAGTAAAAAGTATGATTCTGACGTTGGAAGTGTAACATGTGGAGCAATTGGAGCACTGGTAGTGAAACGTTAGCAAGGGTAAGAAAAGAAATAGAAAGAGAAAGGAAACTCGAAACCTAGCAGTGGTCGTGCCGCCAGTAGTCGGATACAGCTCGGTGCGGGCATCGAAAAGTGCCTTGAGCTCAGGTTGTTCGAGGATATGGTGAGGCAAAGGTCAACACGGACAAAGACCCTCTTCTTCGTGACGCAACGAGGACATCCTGTGCATTGGTTCGTTTGAATAAATCAGCCAACAGATAGAAGATGTAAGGAAGAGAAAAACATACAACTTGGTGGTAGGAACCGGCAAACCACCGATCATTCTGAGTATATCCACTTCTCAGGCGCATGGCAGTGAGCCGATGGCCTGGTGATTGTAGGGTAACGCCAGATCTTCAGGTGGGTACGGACTAAAGAGCTCCAACTTCTCGAGAATTCGACGCTGGACAATCCGGCGTTTGACGGCCTTTGTGCCCCGGATCCCCAACCGCGCCGTCGTCGGGTAAAGTTGGGTGTGTTTCGCCTCGAGACGACGGCGGCGCGCAGAGGCGGAGGAGAGCGCGGCAGGAGGTGCGGAGGAGGAGGATGAACATGAGGATGCGCCTGAGGAACGGCTGGAGCGACTGCGAGGAGAGGTCCGAGGAGAGGATGAAGCACGAGTGACGACCATGTTTTTTTGGGTTGGAAAGCTGGGGCAGTTCAGACGGGCATTTATAGCGAGGTGAACCGGAAACGAGTGGGCCAAGGTGGGAAATGCATCGGCGGTTGGAACACTGGCTATGTGCTGACATATGCTGGCCGCGATCCGGAATCCAGATCAACCAGGGTCGAGCTCTCAGTTCAGGGTCCTAGTTGCCAGGGTGCGGCAAAAGGGTTGGAATACTGTGATTCCCACGTGTGTGAATTCGGAATCCAAGTCAGCAGCGGGTCAAACTGCGCCGCAGTCGAGCCCAATCATAGCAGAACATTGTGGCATCATAGCAAAATAACCTGGGGTGCCAGGAACAAAGCAGGGTAAGACCTTGAAACGTCCAGGTTTTGCGCTGTTGTTTGTCGTTCATCCTAGTTGCCATGGGTGCGGTAAGAGGGTTTGAATACTGTGATTCCAAGGGTGTGAACGCGGCGGAAGACGGTCTTAACTCGCCGCTAGCATTCCCTGAGCCGCTTGAAAAAGGAGTAAAAGTAAAAGTAAAAGATTGTGGACTCCGATCCGGGAACCAGTTTGCCAATCTCAGATTGGGCTATTAAAACGAAGATACGATGTTTATGGTGGTGCACAGTTGCACGTCGTTCGGAGCAGAAATCGTGAGACTCAGAGTGTGCGGCGCATCACGGTCATGTGAAGTGACTGTCTGTGACTACGGCACGGACACGTCCGAAGTTCACGCTGTACGCCGCGTACCGCACCTCAGGTCCAAATTTTAGCGATGTCAGGGTCGTCTATTGAGTCGTTGGAGTGTTTCAAGGTGCTTCTTTCCCCATCGCTAGCCATCCCCCGATCACATTTTCACGGGGATTGTGATTTCAAAATGAAAATATGGAAACACGACACATGTGGATGCAGCACAGAGGTTGTTTCATTGGAAATTCCCCTGACCATCCATGATTGGTGTGTTCCTTGTTGCCAGACTCACCATGCGGAACTTTCAACGTCATCGAGGTGCAAAAAAAAATACAAACCTACCATTCATGGCTTTCGCCTTGCCTTCACACATCCCACTTTCTCGCTCTTCCCTCATCCTGTTTACACCTGCCCTGTGCTTCCACCATGCCCAAATGCCAATTCAGCCCCGCTCAGGTCCAACATTTGGACAGCTATCTTCCAGAGTACATCGCAAGGTTGGATGCAAGGGCCCCTACCAAAGAGCTCACTCTGTGGAAGCAAGCCACAGCGACAAAGATTTTGGCTTCACCGGAGTTTAGCGATTTGGATCTCGCAAAACACCCACGAGCCAAATGGTTTGAGGTGCGGCGGATCGTCCTCTGCGGGCACCAATGACATTGGCTGAAGATTGTACAGATGATCGTTCGAAAATATACCAATTACCTGCATCAAGTATACAAGAAGGCACACCCAGAAACGGTGTCGGCCTCGGACATAATCAAGGCCAATCCGTTGCTCAAGTTCAGCTCTGTTCTCAGTGGCCGTCAGCTGTTCGCAAGGGACATGCACGATGAAATTGTGGCCGCCTCGAAGCAGCATGTCATTGACAAGGGCACCAATGAGGCTGGCACCTATCAAACGGTGTTGAAGACAATGTGGGATGGTCTTGATGCAGACAAGAAGATTGAGTGGGATGCAAGAGCTGAAGAAGAATGCGGTGATGTAGCAGTGTAGGTTTCAACAGCAAACGAATGATCTTGATCTCGGATTAAAACGATGCACAGAAACCAAGAGGAATTCCACACGAACATTCACCAAGCATTACGAGGCCTATGCCAGAGTGGAATTGTTGGTGATGCGGAGATGCTGCTTTTCTACGCATTTCGCGAACCCGAAACTGGTGACCTTAAGGCTGGAACGCGAGTATTTTTGTTATACAGTGCCCACTAGGCTGACCTCGCTGAAAGTATTCATGGACATTCAACACACAACAAGAACAATTTCGGTGGAGACGAGTTGGAGCAAACATACGGTGTTCCCTGGGCAAAATTTGCAGATGGCGTGATCCCCCGTAGGTGTCTGTCACCTGTATATTTTCCCTGCTCAGGCCATCGGCACAGGTCCGGTTGTCGAAGTTCCTGGGTCTATCTCGATCATCGTGACCAGTGATGGTGTCGTGATTTTTCCTTCCATTGATTTGGATACAATCCCACCTTTAAGCCTTCGCCACCTTCTCCAGGAATATTTTGAGCAGTGTTGGAGTACGTCACATTTAAATCAACACTCTTACTCGAACACTGACCAACTGTAGTCCGCAGAAATTCCTGCACATTGCCAATTCCATGGGCTCAGGTTGTTTTGGATCCGTCCAAGTTCTATGATACCGAGAAATTCGCCTTTCCGTTGGCGTTGAAAGACCCGCAAACATTCACCATTTTTGAAACATTGGCAATTGGCGAGTTCTTGAATGCGAACACCTCGAACAATTCAACACCATTTTATTTCAAGAGTGATGTACCGGAAGAATCTGGCCGGTTACCTGACTCTGCTCCACTTCCACCTCCACCACTGCCGCACACCCATCAAATCAACATCCCTCCTCCAGGATCTCAGTTGACTACCCCGGCACAGTCTGCATCGCTGGGATCTCCGCCGACTGACCCCGCACGGTCCGAGACTCTGCCTCCTTACCAGGTGAGCGGTGAATACACGCATACCTTACAAATCTTGGCTAACTGTGCTACCTCTCACAGGATGTTCCTCCACCGGGGCCAGAGTCCCCGCCTAGCAGGACATCGCCCTCTCCACCACCCAGAAAGGGAGGGAAACGAGGTAAAAAACGAGCAAGGTAAAAAATAGACTCTCAGTTGACAATTCCGCCATTGATGTGTATCTCAATATTGTAGAGAGGCAAAAAATCCTCAGGATCAAGGCCACGAAGACGGATCTCGCAAGAAGAGAAAGGATACAGTCAGGTATGTGTCTGAGACTCTGAGTTCAGCTGCATGCTCAACCTATTATTCAGTGAAGGGCAAGATCATGATACTGCCGTAAATACACGCCGCCGTTCCTCGCGGCAGAATGCCTTGCCAGCTCAGACAGCGGGCACATCTAATTTGCAGGAGAAGATCGAAACCAAGCCAGGCAAGAATGGTCCCAAGCCGAGATACAAGTAATGTTCCCAAGCCTCTGCACTAAACATATCTGATTAGAATTCTAGGGGTTGGGTTGTCCTGAGTGAGAGCAGTTCGGATGAACTCTAGAGGAGTGCAGATAGGTAATGTTTTTTTCTGGGTGCGTCGAACACTTCAGTTGAAACACCCGTTTAACAGATCTCGCTCAAACACAGTTTAGCAATGCCGGTTCAACAGTTCAACACTGTTTTACCAGGTTCAGCCGGTTCAGTCACTCATGGCAGTTCAACGGGGGCCGTCTTAATGTGTCATTTCATAAGTAGTTTTCGCAGTCCCACCTTGGTTTACTTTGTGTCCGTTAATCATTCCGGAGAGATGATTTGTGCTCAGCTGTTCAATAAAAATATGGGGAGTTAAGCCAGATGTTCTGAACATGTGAGTCCCCGTTCACACACTGTTCTACAGGCGTGAGGATGTTTATCCGCCAGGACCAAGAGTTCAACATTGCGGTTTAAACTCAAGTTAAGCGCCTGAGATGCCATTGAGAACCTCACGATCGGAGTACCAGGCTGGGATGAAGGCTGTTTATGCTCTGTTTAACGCCCAGTTCAAGTGTCACGAGTGGCATTAGCATCCATGTTTGAGCTGAACAAAATTTAAAATCTGATTTGCATTACAAAGCTCGTTGTTTAACGAAGCTAATATAGTTACTGTGCTCTGACCCCTCCACAGAATCGAAATTTCTAGGTCCATGGGTCAGCCACATTGAATAGTAGACTGCATACGAAACGCCTAATCTAGAGACGATCCATGGGCTACCAGTTCGCGGTACAATCAGTGCTAGGTGTTTGCGACGTTTCAAGCCAAGAATGGGTACAGAGCTGTTTGAGGAACAGACCAAGTTGGAGATGGAGCATGCAGGCAAGCCAGAATGAGGTGATGGAAGGTATCGACCTTGAGGAGGATGACCAGGACCAGAGTCCGGAAGAACGCGAACGAGGAGAAGTAGAGGATGTAGCACTGGGCGAAAGAGGAGCTCAGCAGAGCTGTGGTAGAGACCTTTGGGGACGCATGAGGTGGTAGCACAGGGACCGCGCTACAAGAGGAGGGGGTGCATGGACCAGCTATGCTGGTCGCGTCGGGAGCAGAGACGGAGCTGGAATCAGGAGTGTGTTGGTTGTGTTAGGTTTACGAGGACGACGGGGGACACAGGCTTAGTCAGCAAGACAGATCGAGCCAGGACAATAGCTTCCTGCCTTCTCTGTGCGCATCCGACCAGATAGGTGCTCCAATAGACAGTTTGTTATGGTTCCTTGGTCTACTTGGTATGTTATGTGTTGATTTGATTTGTCATGTTGCAATGGTTTTGGGTTTGAACCTTTG